>JAHPZR010052407.1:42500-52500 GCA_019787425.1 Platygyra sinensis
TAATCACTCTAGCCAATCATAAAGGACACAGACAACAAGGTGAACCAATCAAAAGTCAAAGGAACACATTTAGTTGACGCGAAGCTCGGGAAAACGAGTGTTAAGTCAAGTCAAGTCATCTTTATTTAAGCAGGGTAGCCCTTTCAGCACTAGGCTGGTATCAATAGGGGACCTGCGTAATTAATGACTACTACATGATAAATAAAAACTACCACAGGCTAGAAACTACTACAAGATAAGAAAGTATCATTTTACAATAACGTGGTAGAATAAAAAACTAGACAAGAATCAATAACAAGCTAATAAATATTCAATATCCGATCTAGTAAAATCTTTGTTTAAAAGTTCTTAATAAATTGGAGAGTGATGTGAGCTCCTTTCACAGTTATAGGTTAATTTATTAAAAGGGCACGAGCCTGAACGCCTGTGTGTAAACAAATCACGATTGGTTTTGTTGTTTTTTTTTCTAATTGGATGAAAAAGTGGCGCCAGTTTTTAAGCCAATCATGTAGCGTAGTGCAGAACAAAGTACTTGACACGCGAATGAAAGCCACTCTAGATAAAAATGGTTTTCAAAAGGTGCACGTGGTTTCTTTCGAAAATTGCTCTATTGTTTTTTATATTGATTATATTAATAACGCTTTCAAAACCTGAATTAATTCAATAGCTAGATAGCAGAAATCATCCACTCTTTTCAATAAACTATCGATAGAGGTCATATAGCTTGCATTACAAATAAAAATCACTCTTGAATGTAGCTCCTACGTAGAATCTACGTGGGGCCTCAAATTCTCAGATAAACTCTTCCTCTGCAACAACTAACCAACCCCACCCTCACTCATCCGCAATGCTTCTATCTGTCTCTCTATTTTCGCTCTGCCCAGCAACAACCAAGTCAAAGACTGCACATCCCCCTAGCCCCGTGGCACCCTCATGTTTTCTATTTCAAGCTTTAGATGCCAAAGAAATGCCAATTAACCAATCAGATTGTGAGTTTGCTAATAACCAACTGTCGTCATTTTCCCGATAGCGAGGTCACAAGGCTGATTTAGCCCTTTCTGGTTTATTGCGCAAATAAGTGCAAGTTTTCTAGTCAGAGGTCCTTGGCGTACTTTTATTTTAAAATGCATTTGTAGTTTACAATTTTACTTAGCAAAGAAATTAGAAGGAAAAGGTTTCCATCGGCATAACTGTCCCAACCTTCACCTGCAGTCTACTAAAACAAGTTTATAAGCTTTTTACTTCTGAGGGATCTCCATAAATCTGTTGGAAAAACAAATAAAAAAAAATCAATTCAATTTGGTGCATTCGAAATAATGTAATGCAACAAACTGTCACTGTTTAAAGTTCTCCCTTTGTTCAACTAGCACCCAATTTAGTTTTGTTGAGTAGTTGTCTTTGTGAACAGTAATTTTATTCTGTAACATCTGTCTAATTATTTTGTCATT
Source organism: Platygyra sinensis (assembly GCA_019787425.1). Lineage (NCBI taxonomy): Eukaryota > Metazoa > Cnidaria > Anthozoa > Scleractinia > Merulinidae > Platygyra > Platygyra sinensis. The sequence goes on from JAHPZR010052407.1 coordinate 43,949, forward strand.
AGCCTCAAATTTTATTTCACTTGGTCTCGCATAATACAGAAGAGATTGCATATTGATAAGTAGAAACACTTTGTTGTCACCACAAAAAATAAACGTAGTTTTTCATTAATTTATTTATGATATTTGTTCACAGCGTTGTCTTTCATTCATTCCTTTGTTAATCGTTTCTTTAGCTTGCTCTTTTTGTTCTTTTTTTTAGTGGGAGGGGGGGGGCTGCTCCCTCAATTGCTCGGTGTCTTACACGAACTTACCACCGTGCAAGCAACTGTCCTCCTAACGGCATCTTCCTGACAGCCTGATGCATTCGCGAAGGCGGCGACGACGACGACGACGTCTGCGAAAGCTCCGACGGCTAAATTGACTTCGACGTCGGAATGGATCAGACACTTTCTCGCCCAAGTTGTTAAAGACGCTGTCCATTCCATTTTCCACGAGGTCATCATAATCGTTTTGAACTTGGTTGTATTTTGTCTCCATGCCTTCGCCCTCTTCATAGTCAGCATCATAAAGATCGTCTTCTTCTATTGGTTTAGCATCATCAACATCGTCTTGAAATGTTGGCTCAAACCTAAGAGTTTACAAAGAAACGTTTTCTTTTACATGCTGGTACTCAAAGATTCAAGAAAAAGTTCCAACAGTAACATCAATTCAAAAGGGAAGAGCTGCTAGATCTTCTTACCACTCTAGAAAATTAGCCGTCTAATAGAGGTATGATAATAATGATTATGACTAGTCTTTTATCCATAATCCGTCACATAAGATTCGACAAGAGAGAAGAGGGATGGCAATTGTTTTTCTCTTCTTCTTTCGTTTCCATTAAGTTCCGATTGTAACTGTTTTAAAAAGAAGTGTTATTTTACCTTTCAGAAGGAAAATCATCCCTGACTTTCTCCAGCTCGTTTTCCAGTGCTTGAACTTCATCTTCGTCCATTGAGGAAGAAAAGCTTGCCGCCAGTGCAAGGCCAACCAAAGCTATGACCACAGCAGTATTCCGCATTCTGATAGCGTCTGCAGGGTTCTACAGCCCTACACCCTTTATTATGCTCCTTGGTCAGTGAAAAATATTGGTTAGAACGGGTTGTCGTGTTGATATATTGCAATTTCAGCTTGTTTTATCATTGGATATGGAGAAGGTGTTTAAATTGTTATTTCAAAGCTAAGCTTAACCTAAATTGTAGATATAAATTGAATCTCACTCACAATTTTCTAAACTAAATACATCAAATCAGAACTCATATCTCAACCTTAAAACTTACTCGTTTGTATAGGAAACTTCTTGCAGCGCATGCTATCAAGAAAAAAGTAAAACTAGTTTGATACATAAAACAGAACAAAACAATCTTAGCAATTCTAGGTGACCTATATTTGATCCTTAGTCACTCCATCGATATCTGTCCATATTTTTGGCTACTGGATACTGGCTACTTGCTATCGACTACTTTCAAGAGCAGATCTTTTAATATTTAAAAAAAAAAAAAAAAAGAAAAACGCTTTTCAGTTTTAAATACCTGTTTGACAGTAACTTCATTCATTGCGAGTTACAACTGGAGTGAATTTTGACATTTTATGCAAGAGATGTTACCTAGAACTTGTTATCTAACTTATGTAAGTTATTTTAGGTAATTAACTTGTATTTGTCTTACCTACAATAATTTACATAACACTTATTTTATTCGTGTTGTGTAATTTAACGTAGGTAAGACCTATTGTATAAAACTAGTATGTCAACCTGTATAATCAAATTCACTCACACTGTAACTGACGATGACAGACGTTATAGTCGGAACATGTATTAAAAACTGAAAAGCGTGGTCCTTTTTCCACATTTATTGGTAGCCTGCTGCTTACAAGACCTTTCTGTATCTTCGTATTAGACGTATCAGCCCGCTTTTCTCTATAATCATTAATCTTCCTTACAAAATAATGATAATTTAAAGACTAAAACGCAATTAAAGGTTCATGAGAAAAATTCAGTGATATGCCAACGGTTCAATCTTTCTGCATTTTCCTAAAAAAATGGTGAGATTATTTTATTTCTTCAGAAAACAATGTAGTATTGACCACGAAGACTGAATTCACCGGCATATACATTATTAGTAGAATTCTACTAGTATACTAATGCAAATGCTGTAATCTGATTGGCTGAGCGATTGCACACTATCAGCCATTAGTGTGCAGTGGCTGGAGCTAGTTTACAAAATGACGACTTTTTTTCGTTTTGCTTAAGTTTTAGCGGAAACTTTTGATGGAAAAGGATAATTAAATTCATGTAAAGACTTATCGAAGGACATTTACGGTTTATTGACTTAAAAAAAGTTGAAATTACTGAAAAAATGATAAGCGCGCGTACACAACTTCAATTTCGAATGACAATTCAATCCGAGCGATCTTTCCAAGGCGCAAAGTTTAATAATACGTCGAGAAATAACTGGAAACCGTTATTTGAACTTACTTTTAGTAAGAATTCTACTAAAACAATTAGATTATTCGCTCTCGATTTCTATGAGGTGATAGTTGATTCGGCCTTCGGCCTCATCAACTATCACCTCATAGAAATCTCGAGCTCATAATCTAATTGTTAATTAGTATATACCACACAAGTGAATAGTGCTTTTCGCGCGCGCTGATTGGCTAGCTCGGAGGTGATTAGCCAAGTACAATTCACCTCGGAGCAGCAGAACAAAAACAAAATGGCTTTTGTCAGTATATTGTCACAACTAAAGTTACTCTTTGGGCCGCTAGTTATTCAGCTTGTGTGGTATATACTAAAACAATTATTCACCTCAGTGTCGGTGAATAATTGTTAATTATTAGACATATTCATGCTCCTCTGCGACAATGGTTAACAGAGGGAAATGGTTTTTGAAACCTGGCAAAGGTCTTTGATGTATGCTTTTGTTGGGCTATTTTGGGGTTTGACCCTGCACGAAACATGACAAAATACAAAAGATAGTTACGTGTGGTAAATGAGCATAAAACAAAAGGATTGCACGTTCAAGCATCTTAAATAAGTCTTCACTTGTTGTTTGCCGGCCTTCCTAACCATTTCCTCTCTATTAACTATGGTTCGACCAATGATATTTAAGAAAACATTTTGGTAAAGGCCGGACAGGATATTCACATGATATTGTGTCATCGGTCAAGGAGAATTCCCTAGAAGATTCTCAGGGGATAACAAGTAAATAACCTCATGCTCTCAATTGAGTACTTCTGGTGAAGTAAAAATGATTACGGTTTCTCGTGTCAATTTTGCACGCCACACACACAACATGCGTTACAGAAATATCTGCGATAATTTTAATCCGAGTGGATATACTCACTTTCGTAAAACAGTTCGCCTTTTACATTATGACAATAATTTTACCCCTGCCTTGTTTGGACAAAAAATGTTAGAAGGAATGTGTAAGTTACGACGCAAAGAAAGTTGGTGAAATCGCGGAAACGTGAAATATTTCGCTCCGTAAATTAGGTCCGTTTGAAAGGAAATTAGTGTAAAATACCAGTTAATTCAGATTTATATGATCTATATAAGAAGAAGTAACAGTTTGAAAGCCTGATTAATAATGCAAAAGTAAATAAAGCAGGAAGGAGGAGGTGGCCACATGGTTAGTACGCTCGTCTCCGGATCAAGTGGTCCGGCTTTCGAGCCCTGGCTGGTAACATTTTGTTGTGTTCTTGGGCAAGACACTTTACTCTCACACCGCCTCTCTCCACTCAGGTCTATAAATGGATACCGGCGAAGTAATGCTGGAGGTAACCCTGCGATGGATTAGGATTCCAAGCAGGGGGGAGTAGAAATACACCTAGTCGCTTTATGCTACAGATACCAGAACAGGCTCCGCCGGGCTTCATGGACGGACTTGATCGCACGCATGTAGACTTTACCTTACCTTACCTAAATAAAGCAAAGAGTATTGATCACCAGGGAGCTTTGCTCGCGTTTGATAGATTCCTTCTGAAAGGAACGTTAAAAAATTGATTTTCAGGCATCACTAAAGGTTCGATCCGGTGTTTAATACCTTTTGTGTTATCAGATAAAAAATGATTCTACAATTCACTGTCTCGGTCATCCGGTATTAAAATCGCTTCTAAAAGTAACCCAAACCCCGTATCAGATAAGCCCATAGTTGATCATAGTCTACATTGTGCGGTTCAAGTTCTATTTTCCGGTAGTGACTAAGAAATTTTGGGCGAGCATGCACCATGCACTTTCGAAATGTTTCTTGCTTATCTTTATTCACCCTTTTATTCAATTTTCGTGTCATTTTTGACATCAAGCGCCCTTTTCGTCGTCTATGTAGGGTCACAATTTATAGATAGATAGAAACCTTTATTTTAATAGGGTAACTCCTTCAGTTTTAAACAGGAAACTGGAAAAACTGATATCCTTAGAGGCTGACTGACTGTGAACGAGAAACTGAATAGACGTATATTGACAGAAAGTAGTGTTTGTAACAAACAAGCTTCTGTGTCCGCCGTATCGGAGTCCAGAAAACGCTAAATAACGCAGAGTCTTTCGCTCTTTCCATGACTGATGGAAACCAAACCCTGACAATAAAAGAATACTGAAAGAATTAAAGCTTCGAAACAGTCAGATAGAAGTTTGATTGCTTATGATATCTTCAGCAGAATTTGCTAATGAATCAAACCCACGGTTCGAGAGTTCGACCACATAAAGGAAGGAAGGGGAAGTTGAAAATAATCAACCGAAAAATCAAGAATTGGCTTCAAACCGTAAATCCTGCAACTCCAATTGGTTTGTTTCCTTAAGTTCGACACCTGTAAGAGTGAATAAAAACATTTGTCTTTAATTCTCATTCAAACAGTTTGTTTTTGAAACGATTGTAAAGGATGGCGGCTTTGTCGAATATTCTGCAACAAGTTTTTCTTTTCGCTACTCTATTTGTTGTCACCAGAGGATGCGGCTCCTCGGAATCTCTCAAGTTTGAAAATCGCTCGGCAAGCTTGCTGAAAGGTTGTTATTGTCACAACGAAAGTCTTTATTTGTGCTTCGAGATCCAACCAGGATTTCTGCAACTAACAGACAAGAACAACAATTTCCTGGTGCGGTTACTGAAACTGCCACTTCAAAGATTTCTCGCTCAAGTGCTGGGCAATAACTTCTTGTGGTGGGTAGTGATATCTTTCTTGTTGCCCAGGCATAAGTTTCTTTACGTCCTTTGGATTCATTACGTATTTTACTGTCTTACAAGTACATTGTGTTTGTCGCGTTAGATTAGGTTAATTATTCATCCAGTAGTCTGAGGTAAGACCTGTTGTTTCTAACGGTTTTCTACCTGCTGTAACTTCAATGGACAAGACAAGTGTTGAAAATCTATTTTAACGTCAAAGTTTGATAGTCTTTAAAAGCTGGGAGGCACTGTGGTCTATGTGGATGAGGAATCGAGAGAGCCAGGTCTCAGGCATGAAGAAGGTCGTGATGTTGTGTTCTTAAACAGGCGACTTTGCTCTTACAGTGCCCTTCTCAACCCAAGAGTATAAAGATCTACCAATGGGTAGCTACCAACAAAAAGTCCATTGAATACCTAGGATTGAAAAAATATCTCAAAATCTCTTGCCAGTTAAGTTTGATTTCAAAAATTCAAGCTTGAATCTCCTGCTGATCAGTGCTGATAAAACTTGAGAACCGTAATGACTTATGACTGGCCAGAACTTGCTCATCATCATACCATTCAAGGACTAATTTGGCCACCTGATGTTCATGCCACTGTTTCACAAAATAAACGAGGGCTAAGCCAGTATCATGAGTTAAAAACAGACCAGTAACGCTAGGTAGAAGGTTTCCATGTTCTTTATACGATGTTCTTTAATTAGTGATAATAACATGCTGTTTTCAGTAAATTTTCCCAACACGTGTTAGGGTTTGGGTGTGAAAAATAAGTTCCATTAATTATCGTTGGCAGGACTAGCCCTGATGCAGAACCGTTGTTCCTTAGCACAGACGGCGAGGAGACTAATGCTTTGGCTGACGAGCCGATTCTTAAAGCTGGTACTGGCTTGACGGATGAGAACGGGCGAATTTCCCTTGCTCAGTATCAAAGGGCTATGAAGAAACTTCGAAGCAAACAAGAAATGCGTCTTTTAGATCGCGTGTCGCACGCACTGCACAAGGAAGCCAGACACCATCCCATAACTAAAACCTTCTTTGTAATGTCCATGAGCCTACTGGGGGAACACAGTGAAAATACGCCTGCTCGAGACACAGAAACCGCTGACTATGATCATCACAGATATTTAAGACTCTTTGACAGCAAGAGAAATAGCTGTCAGAACTTAAGGAGAGATCCCAATAGAGACAGATGCTTTGGAATGTGTGGACCAAACTGTTGGTGCTGGAGTTTAGTTTGTGATGACTGCTGTTTCCACCAAGGTTGTTACGAGCACGATCGATGTTGTCGCAAGAACAAACTTTCTGGTTATTGCTTGTTTCCTTTCTTTCATGACTTTAGTTGTGATAGTTACGGAGGGTACCCTGATTGCCTCTAGAATTTTAAACAATATTAATAGCAACAATAGAATAATAATAATAATATTAATATGGATCTTAATATTAATATTTATATTGATATTAATGTTAATGTTAATATTGATATTGATATTTATATTTAGCAATTATTGAATGAGGCTGAGTGGGATATGAAGAATTCTGCAGATCAAAGAGGGTGTTACCCACAGAGGCCGAAGGCCGAGGTGGAAAACACCCTCAGAGATCTGCAGAATTCTTCATATCCTACGAAAGCCGAATTCAATAATTGCTTTATTATTCATTCAAAATATTTTTCTGTTCTTAAAGGAGTTTCGCTATTTCGCTCTTTGTTTTTCTGCTCACCGAAAATGACACAATCTCGTCCCCAGATTTTCTCAGTCAACGGTTCAATAATCTGCAGCGGGCAGCACTTTTGACGTCATTTTGACTTCATCGGTTAAATAATTTTCAGCGGGCTGCACTTTTGACGTCATTGATTCAATATGACGAAGATTCTTTCCAAATTTGGTGAACAGCGGCTGGTTATGGTGGATTATTCGTGTGGTTTTAACCAATCAGAAACGGGGAAATATTTTGAATGAATAATAATAATATTTAGACTCTTTGATGGGAAGAATATTAATATTAATGGTAATGGTAATTACAAGAATATGGATACCAACAATAATAAAATTAATATTGACTTGCTTGACTTATACACATAATCCTAAGTGGGTATAAGGCCGTACACTCTCCTTCGCCATGTCGAACGGTCACGAGCAGCCACTGTTGCCTCGCTCCGATGAAATAATACCATTAATAAAACCCAATGCTGTTCTTTCCTTCTTTGCGGTTCTGCACCAAGTCTCTTTCGCTCTGCCACGACTTCTTCTTCCCTCTTGGTCCCGCGTTAGGATATACGGCTGAAAGTGCTCGCAATGCCAGTATTATTTTGGCTGGAAAAGGTAGTAACTGTTATTAATTTACAACGGAAAACGAAATGCGCTGTCGGGTGTAAGAATAAGTAAGTATTAATAGCAAGTCTACAAAAGATGATTAGGTCGTAACTTTAAAACGACAAAATGTAAAAAAAAATCTACAAACAACTCAACTTCTTTTTTTTGGCTCAGAAAGGATGACATGAAACTTAGGGTGATTCCCTAGTTTTACATTGCACATTCCTACTGCGAACGATTTTTGCGTCATTAGCGCGCGCACATGAGTGCGTGCGCATACAAAACGAAAGAAGTTTCCCTCAAACTAAGCTCGATAGCGAGATAAATGCTCTCTTTCTCTTAAACGAGCACGGCGACCCCTACTTTTTATTTTATGAATATAATGAGAACAATATCCTCAATAACTGAGAAAACAAATTGACAGAAATCTATGGCTACTTTTTTGGCAAATGAAATAAATGCTACTGATAGGGATGCAACGGGCCCAACAGAGCAAGTCCAAATTATGTTTCCTTTAAAGGATAAAAATATTAATTAATAATGCAGGGTATTTGAAGCCATTTTCTCTGGGACGTAGACGAATAAACAATCAAAGAAAGTCGAACTCTGTGTGATATTACACGCCGCATTGGAAAATAATCGCGCTTATTTGTCGCACGGAGATCACCAAAAGTCACCTTAAAGCATTGCGGCGTGAAAACAAGCACGGTGACCCCCTCTTTTTATTACGTTTTTAATATCTCCTTGTCCTGTAACAACAACATTCCAAGTTTCATCGGAAATCTATGGCGGGTTCTTTTACTAGGGAATCACCTTAACATGTGGATTATTAGAAGTTTTTGGACATAAAGTGAACATGTATATGGCTCATACATGAACTCGAGTAAAACAGAACGTAACAGGTAGATTTTTCCATCGAAATGAACGGTGAAAAATTTGAATGGAATGTCTGAAAACGATATGATATTGACGAAACTTAGAATAATTCAAGTTGCGAGGGGGAGAAGGGAAGTGGGTTATAATTACTCCTAGTTATCTATCGGTCAATTCCAGATCCCCGGGAATAAGACATTTCTAATTTTCAGTTTTTGCTCAAAGCCTCTACAGTG
>JAHPZR010052407.1:57500-65421 GCA_019787425.1 Platygyra sinensis
TTAAATTATTTGATTGTATCAAAAGTCCCGCAAAAGTCGATTAACGAAAAGACACTCTAGATGCTTTCAGTAAACACTTGCGATAGGGATATCTATTTATTGAAAACTGGCTGAATAAGCGCAGGGAAACTGTATAGTACATCAATGCGCAGTTTTTTGCGCATTTGTTTTCTTGGGTAATATCAGGGACTACGACACAATTTAATCGAAATGACTTAAAGCAAATTAACTGTGATATTATACTGATTACAAAGAGATAGTCCTTGAGAGGGAAAACTTAGAATATAAAGTAAAAGTCCCCCTCAGTCTTGCTAACTTTTCTACCAGATAGCGGGTTTCAGTGACAACTAATTCATTGCATCAAGGAATAACAGAACTGCGGAAAACCACAGCCTAGGAATCGAAATTTAGTTTACGGACTCGAATTCTAAGCTTAATGTGCTTCAAAACCCCATCAATGAATTGATGTCTACAAAATTAGTAAATCTGTAGTACTATTTATATGGGTTCGATTAAATTCAAAGGTTAATGGTTTCAAAAACTCCAGCTAAGAATCGGTAAAATGATAATTGTCAAGGACCTCTTATAAACATAAATTAATCGAAGCCTGCCCCGTCTTTTTCAACGCAACACAACGCAACATACAAGTAACAACAACGCATGAACCCTCAAGTCGACAAAATCGACTTTTATCTCGCCTCGTCTATAATTTCCAATTATAAGAAGCCAGTTTCCGCTCCATTTTAGCCTCTTCTATTCTCTTAATTTACGATCCTTTTAGCTTTTTGTTAATGGTACAATAAAACAGCTGGCAGCCGAGACAAAATGCATGGCGAGTATTAATAATGTAACATACGGGTAGCTAATTTCTGAGCTCCTAACTTACCCACAATCGCACAACTCGCAGACGCATTTTAGTCCCTTCTCTTTCAACAGCTTCTCAGTTTCCGCCGTGTATATTCTTGGCGCAGTCATTGTGTTACTTCTTCCTCCTACAAAACCTGAAAACACACACTCTAAAGTTTAGTCGCCAAAAGACAAGCGTACCATGAATTAATACACGGATGCTGCTTTCAAAATTCGTGACTTTTCACACTGTCAATTACCTTCAAAACAATGTTATATCGCTGGTCTAACTTCCACAGACGATAACCATGTGTATCTTATGCCGATTCGTTGAAAATCAAAATCTTTTTCATCAGTATACGTTTAGAAACAATATTCACAAGTTCCCTCATCAAGGGCGATCGAGTGTTGTGAGCAGGGGTTTACGCGGTGTATGCTATTGCCATTGACAACCGCTCAGTCTGATATGAATATTCTGCATAATTGCCCAGTCGGACATATTCCCTTGGGTAAACTAAACGTCAGATTGGCTGTCATTGATTGGGTATTGTGTTTGTATTATTGTTTATCGGCTATTATGCAGTTTGATATACACCAGATAACTAACATTGTAAATATTATTTACCGATTGCTATTTGATCCCGTCGGAGAAATTGTCGGTAATGTTCGTGGAAGTCCGTCACGTTCGAAAATCATCACGAAGAAAAGTCACATGACTCCGAATACTTTTCCCGCTCTAGATCAAATATGGCGGACGATCAACACAAAACAACATTAGCGAGTTTTCAACTCTCAGTCAGTAAATCAGATCGGTTTTTGATAGGAGCTTCATAAGCATCTAGGCTTCGGTGGAAATAGATTTTTCGAGCTTAACCGCAATGAATCTCTTGCCTTCATCAACAGTTCGACTAATCGCCAGTTCTCAAGTCATCACTTCTGTCAGTTCGGTAGTGAAAGAACTGATCGAGAACTCTCTTGATGCCGGCGCGTCGAGCATTGAAGTAAAACTGGTAAGTTTGGAATAATTTTTTCTCGTCTTTTACCGTTTTCTTCGGTCATCATTTTGACCCTCAACTGAAAAGGCCTGGAGAAAAAGTCGATTTCTTGGCTTTTTCTTTCTTGGGTTCTTGGGTTTTTCGGGAACATGAGATATTTTGAGATTTATTGAATTTATCATCGGGGAGCAATCGAGAAGGTAAAGGCTGCATTCGAGCCAAGTGGCCCAACGGGCCGGAGATTATCCCGGTTTCTGCTGCATGAAGCGACTGGGAGTATTTCTACTCCCCTCTGGATGGGATGCTAGTCCATCACAGGGTTCCCCCCAATATTGAATTCGCCGGTACCCATTTATACACTTGGGTGGAGAGAGGCACTGTGAGAGTAAAGTGTCTTGCCCAAGAACACAACACAATGTCCTCGGCCAGGTCTCAAACCCGGACTGCTCGCTCCGGAGTCAAGCGCACTAACCATGAGGCCACCGCACCTCCCACAATTGAGAAAAGTGACTCAAATTTTCAAGGGATCATGGAAGCATGACATGCCACCCTCCCCCCTAGGGAGCCCCCATAAACCTGACTTTTTCAGCTGTTTACATGTACATCTACTATAAAGTGGAAATATTCATCACTTGTTTAACAGAAAGTTCAATTTTTCAGTTCAGTTCAGTTTATTTATTTGCCATAAGAAGTACAAGAGAGAGAAAAAAATCTAACTATTTAGACTCTCATGGCGAGGAAGCCCAAAAGAAGCCAGCGGCTAAAAGAGAATGGGCTCCCTCAGATAAGTAATTAGAACAAAATCATAATTTCATAAGGGAAAAATGGCAGAGCTACTGTAAATCTTAAATAAATTAGATAGTCAGTTTTTAGACATTTTAACTCAAAGATGGGAAGGCCTTCTTCACTTATTCACCTTTGGGATAAATAGTTCCATTTGCCCAGATGGCAATCTGAAAATTTTGTTTTCTCAACTTTACACCTTCTCAGTTGATTGGATTGATTGATTGAGTGAGCGAGTGATGAACGACTGGGCAACTGAGCAAGTGACCGGATTGATTTATTGGTTGATTTGTTGATTAACTGACTGACTGGTGGTCAAATTAGTTATTGACTGATGTTGATTGATTGATTGTTGATTGATTGTTGATGATTGATTGATTGATGCATTCATTATTATCTTCTGTATTTTATTCTAGGAAGGATGGGGCCTGGAAAGAATTGAAGTCCGCGACAATGGCTGTGGAATAAAACCCGAAGATGCCCCCTTTATGGCTCAACCCCATTATACTTCCAAAATATCAAGTGACACTGACTTAAAATCCCTCCAAACATATGGTTTCCGTGGTGAAGCTCTGGGGTCACTTTCGTCAGTTAGCAATGTATCTGTTTTGACCAAAACTGCATCTGAAGAAGTTGGCATGCATTACACACTTGAGCGTCATGGTAAAATAGAGGCCACTCAGCCCAAACCCACTACTACTGGCACAACTATCATAGCAACAAACTTATTTAAAAATTTACCTGTCCGCAAGCAATTTTCTAGTAACAGTAAGAAATGCAAAGATGAGTTAAAAAGGGTTGAGGACTTGGTAATGGCATATGCGTTAATACACCCCACCCTGAGGATAATCTTGCGACATAACAAAGCCGTTGTCTGGCAAAAGAGTAAAGTTGCTGATCAAAGAACAGCTTTATTATCAGTGTTTGGAACATCTTTGTTGACACAAATGGGTGCAATAGAATATCACAATGAAAGCAGCGGCATTAATATAGTTGGATATCTTCCAAGACCTGGATATGATTTGGAAATTACTGGACGTGCAGCGAATGACAGATGTTTTGTCTTTTTTAATGGAAGGCCTGTGAACATGAAGCAGATTTCTCAGGTTTGTTTATGTGGTTGACAGGCCTAAAGATCCAATGATATTTATTATTTTTTTACTATAAAAACTCATTTGTGTTCAGGGCTGTCATTAAGGGCTGTAACTCATAACACCTGTTACAGCTGAGTATCCTTGATGAGGCCTTGATGTTATGGGTGAACTTGCTGTTCTTGGTGCAATTCACTCGAAAAGAAACAAGTTTGTTGTGGTTGTGCAGCGTTTTCTTTAAGTTTTTAAGTAGCCTGAGTTATCTGAAGAGTAGATGGTTGGGGGACCTGATAAACATAATCTCTTCAACATATCTTGACTCATGAAGCAATGACAGCTCTGGTGTGCATTCTTTAATCTAAATGTTGTCTACATTCCTAAAGAATGTCCAGAGCACATACATGGAATGAGTATAATGTGTCATTGGTTCTTGCCTTGTTCAGAGGGTTTTCCTCCAGGTTCTTTGGTTTCCTCCCACAAAAACCAACATCTCCAAATTCCAGTTTTTCCCAGGATATAGGAGCCGCATAAAAAACCAGTTACAGCTGATGCCACTTCCTGTCTAAATTTAACAAATTGACATCAGTTTTTCATGCGTCTGTCCTGTTATTGATCATGTTCTTCATCATAGCATCAGTTGTCAAAGTAGCTGTGGATCCACGAGGCGATAGCTGAGTGGATCCGCAGACTACTTTGACAACGCTATGACGAAATTCATTGTCAATAACAGGACAGACGCATTAAAAACTGACATCAATTTGTTTTTTACGATAACAAATTATCGAATTGCCCGCTCTCGCTCGCTGACGTGTTGCATGAATTTCAAATTCATGTGTCTGTCCGCATATGGACAATAAAAATTAACCAATGAGCGCGCGTGAATTTCTGCAGTTATCGAAAAAATTGCATCGGACTACTTTGAGAACCAAAAAAATGTCAAGCCAAAGAATCAGCTGCCATCTCTTTCAGGCCTCAAACAGCTAATTTTTACTTCAACTTAGGCTCCTGTTTAATCACAAATGCAGTATTTAATACTTCCACTGGAGAAAGTACTTTAATTAACTTTGTTATTTTATTGTTATTCTCTGACATGATAGTATTTACTTGGAATGAATGACAGCATGTGAGAAATATTATGATTGTGCAAACTCAAGACCAAGGTTGACTCTAACCAGAAAGGAAACGGTAAAAAGGTAAATGCCTCTGACTTTGATTTGTTTTCTTGTTCGTTCACAGCTGATCAAGCAATACTACAACAAGCAAACATCTGTGACATCAAACAGATACCCTGTTGCTTTTTTAAGTGTAAACATACCTCCATCATTTCTTGACGTCAATCTGGAACCCAACAAAACTAGCGTGATGTTGACAAACAAAGAGGAAGTGATGACAGTTTTAACTAACCTTGTAGACAAGTTTTATTCTGATGAGAAAAAACAAACTTCCATCAAGCGATAATATTGACGTGTAACAATGTTGCAGAAAAGAGGATAGCTGTTATTGGTAACCCTGGTGACATCACAAACACTTGTAGCTTGAATGAAGAAGTGGCATCTTGTACTGCCATTAGCATAAGCAAGAAAAGCAATGCACAAAAAACATCTCTTCATTTGAACAGAAGTTCAGTGCTGGGAGACATGCAACCACAAATTAATTCGGAGCGTGAAGTTGAACACTCTTGTGATGTGCAAGAAAAGACTAGTAGGTCAGCAAGCTTATCTGATAACAGTGCCACAGGAGAAAACAGCCAATCATCCTGCAGTGAAGATCCAGTCCGAGCCAGCCAAGTTAAAGATAGTTCTACAAGTTCAGTCATAGTGAAGACAGTAACTGCAGATCAAAGTGGTTTACGTTCTTCCTTGCTGGACAACACAAGCAGGCTGTCTCCAACAGACTCTTTACAGTCTGTAGAACTGTGTGAGTCAATTGGTGACAAGACTTTGTGTGAAACTAACAAACCAATGTGTCATCTGGAAAATAACTTGTTTAATTCATTGAAAGAGTCCCAAGGCAGTAGTGTCAAAGAAATGTTAACTGTGTGACCGGTAACAGCCTTTCAAATTTGAACAGTGGTGCATGTAACAGCACCGAACCCAATGAAAAATCAGCATCAAAAAACAGTGAGCAGTATAGAAGGTAGAAATGTAGCTAACAACAGTGGAAACACCACAAGGAGATCAGGAACTGTCTAAGAACAGGTCATTGGCTCGCACCCTACCAAAAGTCCCTCACTAGAGAATATGTTTTCATTAGACATGGATGATTTGTTTGAGGATTCAGACTTTGATCTCTCAGGTATAGACTCAAACTAAAAACACCAGGTTCATCTAATCATGAGCACAATTCAGAGAAGACTGTTCGAGAATCAACTTCTGCATCTGATCAAGGGACTCCGTCTGCTGTGAAACCCTCTGTGACAGTGGCAGTTTCATCTGGAACAACTGAGGCCCCATGTAATGACAAGGACTGGAGCATGGGACATGGAATTCTTGATAAGCAAGGAAATCCTGTGCAGGTATAACTCCAAAGAGTGATCAGCGTTTGTTTCTCTTTCTTTTCCATATCACTTAACATGTTACTCCCTAAGATTGCCAGTTGGCACACAGAATATTTGACAGATTGAGAGATTAATTTTTTGCCACAAAAATTGTATTGTAAAGATAACTCATTGAAGTAAAATAAAATTGTCTCCCTCCTATCTAGTACACTGTGTTCCACCCCAAGGAGCTTAACTGTGCAATAAGAGTCAGACCTGCTAAATACGCCACAGTTTAAGGATAGACTTTTGATATTTTAGAATTTATACTTGTTGGAATTTTATGAGTCTTATATTTTAAAGTAACTCTGATCAGTGGGTTTCAAATGGTACATCCTTGGCTAGTGAATACAGGAAGAGAGTCTTCATTTGCTGATGTGGTTGATAGAACCCCCCCCCCCCCCCCCCCTTACTCCCCCACTCATGACTCAGGTTCTCTTTTTTTGGTTGGGTAGCAGCTCTTGCAACTAGATTGTGGATGGAAGGCTTTATACTGTACCTTTAAGAGAACAGTAGAAAAACAACAGAAACAATGTGTCAGCCCTAAAACAAGAACAGCGGACTACTATATGATGAGAAATAGAATTGTCTCTTTTAACTTTTCTGAAAACAACAGAACATGACCAATGCATGATGTTTATCAGGTTATTTAGACACACAAGTCATGTAGATTCAGAGTTTGTCGTTATTGACCTTCACAATGAACAGGACTTGGATGATAACAGAGCATTTTGCCATTGGGTGTTGTAAAACCAGACCCCAACTAATTACTTACCAGTTAGACTAGTCAGCCAATCTGGAACCATGATAAAAGCAAACCAACCCAAACCAATAGCATGATTACTTTCGACACCGAATTTGAAACTGCTCCATGCTAAATCAGAGAGTGAATAAAGACAAAACAAAACAAAATTCAATTGCTTTGCACCATGTAATGTATTTGTTAAGGGGACAGTCAAGTTTAGCATGGCTTGTATGGGCAATAATTTACAGTAACAAGTGTACAACTAACATTATCATTTCAGCCTGTTTCCTTGGTCACTCCTGGCCCTCCACAGCAAATTTCCCTTTGCAAAACCCCTGTTTTACATGTACCTCTACATGTTCACAGAAAGAGAAAACATTCATCTGATCAGGTACCGAAAAGATTAGTGATAAGTATTACATCATTCTTATTTTACAAACAGAGCAAGGTGCAGTGGACTGAGGCCCAGAAAAGTCATTTGCCAATCAAGTCATAAACAAGGGAAACAAAAGCAAACATGCAGTGGCGGATCCAGACCTTGAGATGAAGGGGGGAGGTGGGGTGGGGGGGGGGGTTGATTCACTTGCCCTGCTGGCTTTTCTCCCTTCTGTCATTTCTTCTTTTTCACTTTAAATAAAGGGGGCTCCCCCAGATCTGCCACTGTCATGCACATGTCCTAGGCAAGTGGCATTTGAGAGTTACTTGTATGAAGGGCAAGCTGAAATTCAATTTTTGTAGAGTTCTGCTTTTCAACCCTCGGACACAATAGTTCAGCACCACGATACTTTGAAGCAGCTCCTCAGATGGTGAGGTGGGGTTACTATACCAAGGGGGTACTGGGATGGCCGAGCTTCAAGAGTAAACGGCTTCTCTATTTTAACATTTCTACAAGTTTGAAAGAAAATTGTTTCTGTAATTATCTTAT
>JAHPZR010052409.1:0-30000 GCA_019787425.1 Platygyra sinensis
GATATAAAGGTTATAGACGCAGTGTCACCAGAACAAAAAATGAAAGAAAAACAGGACGATTCAAGGACATGAAGACTAGAGCAATGGCTTGGAAGCGATCTCAGACGTCCGCTCCCAACAGTTTGTAAATCAATGTACAGTGGAGCTTTCATTTCTTTACTAACGGCGGTCATCATCGGTTCAGTATACATGTTGATTCAATTATCTTTCTTACCGAAACTAAACTCGCCTTGCCACTTTTCCCGAACTATTCCATTACAAGTGCATGGCTGAGACCAGCTGTGGTAATAATCTGCATGTGCTTTATTTTACATGTGGTACTTCGCAGCACCACTATGCCTTTTTCGCCCATACCAGTTGATGGGTGTCGAAAAGAAAAACTGTTTTCTGGTTTGTTTCCTTGGCTATTTTTCCTAGATGTTCCTTGACCGTGTGGCCCTACAGGTCCTTTTTGGAATTTTCTCATTCTAAGATTTTCCATTTGTTTCCAAAATGATTCCACCTCAACGGTCTTATTTTTTCTCTGAGACGTATGCGGGCAAATCTATCTTCTAACCGCAAGTCACTTTCCGTATGCCGGCGGGTCCAAAAAGACAACAGGTGGACTTTTGTGTGATGCAGAAATGATTCTTACCTAGGTTTTTTTTGCTTTCCTTCTTTTTGTTTTCCTCCTCTTTGCTTTATTTACCCCGCTTACATACCGAACGGGGACAAGGAAAGGCAAACTGTTAAATTGCAGTCTTCGCTCCTCTCAGTGGGAACCATAGTCAAAGTGATTCTCGCGCCAATTTCCGTTTCCAGCGGTTACGAAACCATTGCACCATTTACCGGGTTCTTTCCTATGCCTTTTGGTTGTCCCCGCTGTATTTTCGGCTCAGCGGTTTTTGATTTCGAGTTTTACAAGCGGATCTTGGTAGTGTAGATTCAATTGCCGTTCTTGGAATAAATTCACGGAGCCTTCAGGAAGTCTTACCGAACGAAGCACCCTGGTTTTGGATTGATCATGATCTGCCATTTGATTTTGGAAATAGAACATCAGCTCCTTGGGGAAGTTTTTCGTACTCCTCCTCCTCGCCGTGAGAGACTAATGGCTGATATCGCTATCATGAGCCATGTTGTATGGAATCAACTGCTGTAGTGGACCGTTAATGGCTGTTTTTGTTTCCTTTATCAACTGACTTACCGACAAAAAATGATAACCCTGTTAATACTGCTTCAGTCCTTTTGCAATTAGAACGTCAGTTTCCGCTTGGTTGATTGAGTGGTTTTTCACGAAGTGTTCCTCTCCTAGGCTAATCGCGACTCGCTAGCAGAATATGGCAAGTCATGGCTGTTTGGCGAAGAGATGGAAGAGGACACGTCCTTGGTAGTGGTTGTATCTCATTATGTAATGTGATGTAATAGGGACTCTGGGAGAAAAAAGATGGCGCTTGAGATTAGCAAGTGGTTTATCTTAGGCAGACCTTTGATCTACGTAACTTGACTTCAAGAAATACCAAAAATTCGGCGACGAGGAATAGTCGTTTCGCCCAACGCAAGAGGTAAACACACGGTGACTGTCTATGGCCATGTGGACCATTTGATGAAAAACAATGAGAAATTTGGACGAGTATGGCCGGACGCTACCGAAGCCTTCAAGGTAGCAAATGAGATTGACGAAGACAGACAGGTAAATGTTGTTTCCTAGCAGGGTTGGACCACAAGCTTACAAGTTCGCTTAAAGAATCTATGTGACCACAGAGAACCCGAAACAGTAGATCGTACGAGGAGTGTTTTAAAGCAGATTCTGCAGCCACACTACGAAACCGGCTCCAATAAGTCATTGCCGAAAGACATAAATTCTGCGACTGCGTCACAGGAAGAAAAGGAAAGTGTCTCTGACTTTGTTGTGCTGATTTAAAAAAAAAGTGGCCTCCACATGGCAGTTTTTGGTGCTTTTTAGAGGAAGATCTTCGCGATAGGACTCGTGTTGGCTTGCATTCAAAATGTCAAGAATGACAGCCGCCATCTGTTGAGCGCCATCGGATAGCGCGCGGACCGAGCATTGCAGATGAGTTTTGGCAAAACAAAGCCAACAAAGAGACACATGAGAGAACCCCGTGAGTGAAGGCAAGTAATAAACTTCCAAGATGTAAATCAGGGGAACGGGCGGAAGAACACTGTGTGGAACGTTAGAAGTGAGTCAACTCTCACCGATGGGAAAGCGTTCTTTAGGGTGGTAGCAATAGAGACATGGTTGTTGAGGTTTGTCCCCAAATTCCAAAACTGCAACCTCGCCCTCGTTGTCAGCGAAATATTGGGCCATATTCGTCCAGTATGCAAGGCCCGATTACGGAAAG
Source organism: Platygyra sinensis (assembly GCA_019787425.1). NCBI lineage: Eukaryota > Metazoa > Cnidaria > Anthozoa > Scleractinia > Merulinidae > Platygyra > Platygyra sinensis. The sequence continues at coordinate 2,340 of JAHPZR010052409.1, forward strand.
TTCTTTTCAAAGAAGATCCAACAGTTCCAGGCATATGAGTGTGAACAGTTGTGAGCTTAATCAAGAAGAAGATGGTGATGGTTCCAGTTTCCAGATGTATGAAAACTCCACAAATAGCGAGGATGCCGAGGGATTTGGTTTGTACCGAACTGGAACTGATAGTATGACTGTTAAACCATATGTAGGTAGTGTTCAGTTAGGAAATGCTACTGTCATATGGAGGTAGATACTGGTGCTTCTCGTTCAACTGTGTCACAGTATGTATACAATACGTTGTTAACTGATTTTCCCTTCAGAACACTGATGTTACCTTACGTAGTTATTCTGGTGAAAAGGTTCCCATTTGGGAAAGATTTCTGTTCCAGTTAAATATTCTTCCAACGTTGAAAGGTTCTCGATCTAGTTGTAGTACAAGGGAAATGCCCAGCTTTATTTGGGAGGGATTGGTTAAGCCAAATAAGGTTAGACTGGGAGAGTATTTTCAAGGTGACAGAAACATGTAGGGAACAGGTATTCTGTTCCCAAGTCGGAGGGTTTTCCTCCTGAATTGAATACCTTGTTAGAAAAGAACAAATGTTTGTTCAGTAATCTAGGTTCTGGCATTAAGAGTTTTTTCTGGTACCTTGACACTTAAACCAGATGTTAAGCCAGTATTTCAGAAAGATAGGCCTGTGCCTTACTCACTTGTTTCACAAGTTGAAAAAGAGTATGACAAGCTTGTAGAGGCTGATATATTGTACCCCGTATCTCATAGTAGTTGGGCTAGTCCAGTAGTTCATGTTCCCAAGGCTGATAGGTCTATCCGGGTATGTGGAGATTATAGGTTAGTTATTACTTGTTGTAATAGGAAGGAGGAGTGTTGTATCTCATTACGTAATGTGATGTACCAGGGAATTCTGGGAGAATAAAAGATGGCCGCTTGAGATAAGCACGTGGTGTATTTCTTGGCAGACTTTGATCTTGTAATTGATTTCAAGAATACAAAAGGTAGCAGTTGTAAATGCGGTGCCTTTAGCACTGTGGACAAGTACTAACCTCGTAGAGGGTGTACATGGACGTTTCGATGAGTCTGGCCAGAGCTGCAAAATGCCATTCACTTAAGACCGAGTAGCAACGTAATTAACTCTACCAAGGAAATCTTTTTTATTATTGTACTAACTAAAAGGAAATTGCAGGAATTGCGCTCATGTGCAAACTGAGCAGAAAAGGATGTCGTCGCGCAGAGTGTAGATTTTCTACTCCCCTCACCTCCCCACCGGGATGCGATGCTAGTTCATCGCAAAGTTACCCCTAGCGGTAAACTTTGCCCTTAAGCCGGCTAACAGCAACATATTTAGTAGAAATAAATTGAACATATCGAGATCTCAATTGTTTTTCAAATTCTTTAATAATGTAACTTTCTTCAATACGAGACAACTGTGTACCTTTTTTTCGCACCCTCATCGCCACTAACTATTGTTACTCACTTAATTCGAATAAAATTTTCACGGGCACTTTGGCCGTCGTATCTCGTCTTAGTGTCAATTTCTTTGCTAATTTCCACAACTACGACTGTAAATAGTGCACTAAATTATACTAGGCTTCGAACAACTTCAAAATCCAACCAATGAAATACATAATTAGATGTAATGAAATATTTGTTTGAGCTGTTTGCCCGGCCCCACTATAGCACTTGTGTGCTATAAACACTGCCGAGGGTAGTCCAGTCCCTGAACTGTCCTTTCTTCCCGCCTCATATAGGGGCTGAACCCGGGCGGGCGAAAGAAGAGTCCAGGATAACTTGCATGCGCATGCTCAGAACGAATCAATCAAAAATTACTAGATCCCAACCACGCTGCTCACGTCAATGTGTCGCGTAATGCCTTTTTCAGCTCGCGCTCTGAAAAAACATTTTCTTTGACGTTGATATTGTCGTAAAAAACATAAAAACGTAAAAATCGAAATATGGTTTATCGTGGTCTGTACTCTTACCAACAACGTGTACGCGTCATTACTTTTCCCAAAAATGTTTTGTCTTAATGTTTCTGTATATTGAGCGATTTTGCAAAAGTTTTTGAAAGGAAAGTCTGACGCATACAAGTAGCTTATTTGCATAATGCAGCGCGTGCACTTTCAAGTCTGAGTCGGTGTTTTCAATTGTCACAAATCTTGGCAAAGATTTCTCTCGTTATCTTTGATATTGTAAAAAAACAAACAAACAAACAAACAAACAAATCGAATGTGGTTTAGCGTGGCACTGGTAAAATTCTACTGATTTGGGATTAATTGACATGTTTTTAATCAATCTGAATGCAGAAATAGACCTTTTTCGCTTGTACATTTTGTTTTCCCAATACAGATCATGTGATGCTACTCAGGAGATTTGATCTTTTGTTTTGTTCATTAAAAAGGGTACATGCAAGCATGTATATGTCTGCATGTACTCTTTTTAATGAACAAGACAAAGGATCAAATCTCCTGAGTATCATCACATGATCTGTATTGGGAAAACAAAATGTACAAGCGAAAAAGGTCTATTGTTGCTTGTATATTATCATTCAGAAAATCGCGCCACAAGCCAAATCTGGAAAATACTTCCAAATATGGTTTTTCCCCGATTTGGGGGGAAAAATGGCGGCGTTCTGAGCATGCGCATGCAAGTTATCCTCTGCTCTACTTTCGCCCGCCCGGGTTCAGCCCCTATATGGGGCGGGAAGAAAGGAGAGTTCAGGGACTGGACTATGCCGAGGGTAACTAAAGGTTATTATTATTATTATTATTATTATTATTATTATTATTATTATTATTATTATTATTATTATTATCATTATCATTATTATTATTGTAACAAGACAAAGCTTCAAATTACAAGGTAAACTTGATTTCAAAACTCACTTTAACTGAGTGTTTCTATTATGTTATCTGCTTTTAGTTTCTTCTAGAAGGCATCGTTGCTTACATCAGGCATTGGACTGAAATAATCAATGTACCTCTCCGATTCTACATTTGTTGAATTCATCTGCATAGCTAAATAGCCTCCCAAGCACTAACTATAATCACTCGGAAGGTTAGACTCTAAAGGTATCCACTATAAACTCTTCCAATCGACCAGCAGTACTGAGTAACAATTGAAATAAGTTCACTGTAAATGCACTATTTTCGCTGTTAAATCAACCTGAAGTTTCCACTATAAAGTGGAGTTTTGATCTACCAAGAATAGATTCTTTTGTCGTTTGAAAGACGCGAGCAAATCAAAGCACATACGCAATATCTTCTGTGTAGTTATTGCGCAATTTAGTCATTTTTCGACGCAGAAGACAGCCCTGTTCCCATTTTATGACTGGGTTCGCCTACGGCAACCCAATAATTAGGATATACAGCCATTTCGAGAACGCTTCACATACGCGGAGGAGACGGCTCGCAGTCGACCCGCTATAGAAGTGTAAAAACGTTCTTGACAATGCTTAGGCATTCTGGGTTCAGAAAAGTTAACTGTTCCTTGATTGAAGTTCACTGCGGTGTTTCAGCTCGAAGCAAGGAGTAAGTACAAATAAAAGTATTCACTTTTTCTCTTTCTTTCAGGCTGAAACACCGCGAACTTCAATTACCGTTGATTAATTAACACAACCAATAATTTCTCAGTTTCTACATTGTTGCTCACGCATTTGCGCTTTTGTATGACAACCTTTCTCAAAACAACTATATTGATATTTATTAGTATTATTTGGTTCAAAAGAAATCCATCGGTTTCGCACTCGTTCAACTGCGGGAGGATCAAAACATCTCAACCATCAGCACAGCTACATAAACCGCTCAGGGCTTAATCCCGGTTTGGACTGAAACAAGACTGAAACAAGAGAGCGCAACAATTATTATTTCTTTTTGCGTGTGTAAAACTGCTAACTGACTATCATAAACAAACTGGATGAACATGTTGAAAATAATAACACTGGAGATACAGTTAAGTGTTCCGGGAAAAAAAACAGGATGGAACTTACAAGGATTGCTGACAGCCTCTTTAGCCGTAAGAAGTACATTTATAGGCTTTCAGTTTGCGTGCACAAAACGAACCTCGTTAACTAGTTACAGGCAAAATGTGCTAATATTAATCACTAAAATGATTAAAATCAAATTTTTCGCCTGTATCAACGAATTCACTTACTTATTAATTTGTTTTCGAATGGTAGGGAGAGTTGTTTCATTTTCCTTTCCTCGCAGAGCTTCAGTTGCCTCTTCAAAAATAAACTTATACGTCTGTTTTGGTATGAGCAACGCCAGAGTGAAAAACATGTTGCTTATCGTTCACGCATTGGTTCATTGAGAAGTCAGATTGTGATCAGTCTCTATTGTCCTTGACTATCAATGGGAAACAACACAAAAATTAAGTAAGCATGCGAGCGTGACTATGTAGAACCATACATAAACAACCTTATTGAAGACATTTTTATTCTGGCAAACGTTCGAAGAAAACGACCTTTACTTATTTTGTTTATAAAGAACCATTATTTTACATCGGAACAGTGTGCAGGCTATAACTCATAAGAGTAACTGTATTACCGGAGATACATATGCGATATTTCCGGAGGAATACGTTAAATCAAAACCCAGACTTATAAAATTAGCACCACTTAACCGAATCATAATGAGCGGTAACGAAAATGCTACACCAGTGCGCCCCCGGCAAATAACCTGCTGAGATCCACAGGAAGAACTTACACGACCTTGTCACATGAATGTTTCTCAAAGAGGATTGAAATGTCCTCTTTTGGGAAAGTTAATTAAAATCAACGATATAAATAATTGATATTAACATCTTATCATCAACTCAAGGTAATGCTTTCAGATTAACAGGAAGCCAAGCTGATAGAATAGGCCGCTTTCGATCTATCAATATTCTTACATGGTCCCGAGGTTTCAGGAAAAACTTCTATATTTGGTGGTGTTTTATTGATGTCCATGTGTCTCTTGGGATTTGAGAGACAAAGAAACTTAATAAATTTGCAATTTTATCTCGATAGCCTCAGAACTGCATGTTAGCATTTGGCAAAGTGGCCTAAAAGATAAAGTGAAAAATTTGCGAGAGCTCACACACAGTTGAACGCCGAAACAAAGAAACGTAGATATCTTTTTTTATTTTATGTTACAGTTTATCAACGAAAAATGAGCAGCAATACGTTGATAGAAGTTTTTGGTCATATCGTGTTCAGTTTTACACGAGGAGTGTCAGAGCACTACAATCCACAAGAACCTGAATACACGGCAGAGTCTTTTGGCTATGATCCCCTACAAAGCACTGGTCGAGAATGGTATTATCATCCTGTTGATGAGCTTATTTACCAGGAATACAGCGAAAGAGAAGCCACTAGCTTGGACTATTTAACGTCTAGCCATCTAGATGTAAAGGTTATAGACGCGTGCTCAACGGAAGAGAAAGAAGAAACACCGGAAGGTCTGCAAGATGAAGATAGAGCAATGGCTTGGAAGCGACTCAGACCATCTGCTCTCCGTACAGTTTGTAACTCAATGTATATTGGAGCTTTGATTTCACTACTCTTTGCCGCCATAATAGGCTCAGAATACCTGTTGATATCTTATATCTCTTACAAAACTGCACTCAACTGCGAATTTCACCCCGAGTGGTCAATTCCAGTACAATTACAATGGATAAGATCAGTGTCTAATATAATATTTTGCGCATTTCTTTACTTGTGGCCCTTTGCATGTTTTCTATTTCTTTTTCGACCATATCAGTTGAAAGGTTTGAAAAGGAAGCTGTTCCTGGTCTGTTGCTTTGTTTACTGTTTAGATTCAATTTATCGTGTGGCTCTACAAGCCCTTGGAATTTCTCATTCAAAGATTTCTTCTCTACAAAAGATTCCACTCAATGTTTTGTTCTGTGCGAGTGTAGGGTGGCAAGTCTATCTTCTAACAAGTCACTTCCGCATGCGTAAGACAGGAAAACAGCAGGTGACCTTTTTCTTAAAGATGATAATACCCGGATATTCCAATTTGTTTATTGGTTTGACTGCATCCTTTTTCATCTACCCCACTTACAGAAAACAAAGCGTTGAAGGCAAACTGTTAATCGCACTCTTCGCTCCTCTCATTGGTGTCATAGTAAAAACAATCTCACGGATTTCAGTTCAGCGGTTATGGAACATTGCCCATCCGGATATTCGTTTGCCTTGTTAGCACCGCTGTACTTTGAATCAGCGGTTGTATTTCGAGTCTTGCAGGCGGATCTTGGCAGTGTAGAATCGATTGCCGTTCTTGGAATAATTCACGGAGCCTCAGAAGTCGTAGAACGAAGCACCATGGTTGCATTGATCACATCTGTCATGTGATTTGGAAAAGAACATCAGCTCCTTGGGGAAGTTTTCGTACTCCTCGTCGTGAGAGACTAATGGCTGATATCGCTATCACAAGCATGTTGTATGAATCAACTGCTATAGTGTCTGTTAACGGCTTTTTGTACTTGTATCAATTTATTTACTTACAAAACGATTCCCTTTTGGAGCTTCTGCAGTCTTTCGCCTTTCGTACTTCAGTTCAGCTGGTGATCGAGTGGTTTTTCACCAGCGTCTCTTTGGCGATCGAGACTCGCTATCAGAATATGGCTGTCATGGCTGTTTGGCGAAGACAATGGAAAAGACATGTGCTGTTCGCGATCGTAAATGTGGTACCATTAGCCTTGTGGACTGCTGCACACCTTTTAGTAATCGTACATGAACGCTTTAATGAGTCCGTGAACCAGCCTTGCAAAATGCCTTTTTCTTGACAGTCAGACGCGCAAAAACTTTCCTCTGTTCCAGATATGTCCAGAAATGCAGGTTAATGAGATGTAAGCTTTTTATGATAAGCATCATGAAGTGTCCCCTAGCTTTCTTTTAAGTCACCAAAACACACATAATTCTGTCAAATATGAAGAAATATGAAAATGACACTTTGCGATGCTTATTCACAAAGAGTATTGACTCTCATTAGCCTGCATTTCTGGACATAAGTGTCTCTGTTGGGGCCAAGCTTATCTGAAAACTAACTTCAACTAATGTAGTAAGGACATCTCCTTGATGTTTACTAATGATAAACCGCTATGTACGCTTAAGTTAACAGTTAAAGGGAAGTGTTTTTGTGAAATTCTTTTTTTTTTTTATCTTAGAGTGTTGACAGGATAAAGCAGGATGAACTACACGTTATACATTAGTGTCATTTTAGGTTAATCAGCTGAAAAAGTAGATACTACTGAATAAGTTTAAAGCTTTGTAAAGATTTACGTGAAAATATTATATATAGAATGATTTCCTACAAAAAGAAAATCGTAGAAGTGACACATCCGTGAGACAGTTTAAGTAGTATCACTGACTGAAGTTAGTGAAGAAAATTTCACAAAATTAACAACTATAGGAATACTGAGTGACGATTTAAATTGCTATCCACACCTTGTGATATCAGGATCAATATCAGTATCTGAGCAACTGCGCACCTACCCCTCCTTTAACCCGACATGTTATAATAAGTTAATAAATTAGTGTTACTGTTGGGTTAGGGGAGGGGTAGGTGCGCAGTTGCCCAGATACTGATATTGATCCTGATATCATATGAGATATCATATCTTTTCCTTTAACTGTACTTTAATGTTGCTGAATGATCGAAACATCTTCGGATCTTCTTGGACGAGTACGGCAATCTTCGATTAAGTTCAAAAATCTTTAGACATTTTCGGGAAATGTTCGGAAAGTCATGCGGCCTTCGCGCAACTTTTGGAAATTCTTCGGAAATATTCGAATGGTAGTCCGGAAATCTTCGGAAAATCGTCATAAAAGTTTGTTATTAGTATGTTGATTATTGTAGGGATTTAATATGATAAAAAGAAAATTACATGGTCGCTTGGATATGATTTTTGTTTCGTATGCTGAAAATTGTTCCACTCGTTTGCTGCGCTCACTCCATCCTCGGAGACCCAGGGACAGGTAGATGGCATGACCCAAACTATGTGCCCCTGCATGGGTCTCCAAGGATGCGCTGACTCATGAAATATTCAACAGTCGAAGAGAAATTTTGTATCTCAAGGCAGCCATGTACACAATCATGAGTATAAATTCAAGAAGAAAAACCACCAAAAGACATTTTCATTGTTGGAAAACTAAAATTAATAAAAATGCTAGATAAGTACACTGCATTTTAAAATAGGTGTTTTGTTGAACTACACACGCAGAAGACTGTGATTTGCAATAGAAAATGCCTCAGCCACGAAAAAGTAACCCATCCACGCACACTTATATTTTTGCTGCGAGTTTTTTGGCTTAAGCCCTGGCCAAACGGAGTCCCAAGTAAACGCAAGTTGAAAACTTTGGTCTACTTGCGACTCCATTTGGCCAGGTCTTGCGTGCACTTGCGTTGACTTGCGATGACTTGGGCTCACTTTGATCGAGATCAAATTTGCACGCAAGTAAAAGCAAGTATTTCACCGTTTAGCCACCCAACCCAAGTCAACGCAAGCTGGGTGACTTCCATTAACCTAATATTAGCCAATGAATTAGAGGAGAGTTTGCCTTAACACGTTTTTTGTGCGATTTGCGTGTACTTGTGAGGCAACTTGCGAGTGCGTTTGGCCACCCAACGCAAGTCTCCACGCAAGTTCAACTTGCGTTCACTTGCGACTACTTGCCGGCTCGTTTGACCACGGCTTTAAACTAGAAAATCTTTTTTTTCCCTTTATCTAGGGCTACCTGTCTGCGTTTGAGCAGTTCATATGTTTTCTATAGTGGTCTCGAAGAACTCGATCAAGACAAAATACACAACACTGCTGCGGAGCAAAGCTAAGGGTCTGTACACATGCTAACGAAAAAGAAAATCAAGAGATTATGAACATAATCAAGATCATAACCTCTTGAAGAAAGTCACTAAAAGCTAACGACAGTCTTGCACAAGCCAAATTCGTTTACTTTTTAACCAGAAATGCTACAAAATCACCTTGGTGGGTACCCTACAGTTTTGCATCACTTTTAGCAACTAATTATGTGTTATCCCCGGGGGGGTACTCCCATATATGGGATATATAGGTACGTGCCGCGGAATAGGGTATGGTTTTTGAGGTTCTCGGTCCTTAAATAGGGTATCTTTTTTGACCCTTATGTAACTGTGGTCCTGGTGTAGTCCTTAGATAGGGTAGCTAAATTGTATTATCTTATACTGGAGTGCGAAAACCCTCAAAACGCTCCGAAAACGCCCGTTATACAAATGTTTTTTTTTTTAACTTGATGTATCCTTTTAAGTATTAACAAAATACTTAGTTTGCAACAGAAGAACAGAGGTTTAATTGCCTTGAATAGGGTGTCATTTTTCTTGTTTGGGCCTTAAATAGGGTATCAATTTTCGCTTTCTTAGTCCTTAAATAGGGTCAGGGTTTAAGAACCTTCGCGGCACACCCCTATCCAAAATTCGTGGGAGTACGTCCCCCCCCCCCTCATTCTTACCAATAACTGACGAAACAGCTAACATAACCTTTTAGTAAACGATCATAACTAGGAACGCCCGAGTAGGAACGAAAGCGTTTTGTTCCTTTTCTCGTTTTGGTTTGCAATATTTGGTGAAAACGATTGTTCCACGAGAAATCGGGTTGGTAATTGTTTGTTACGTACTCTCTGTTAGTTTTGGTTCTATGGCCTGAAAATTAACATACTGATTATAGATTGCTAAACAAACACTTAAGCAAAATGTGAATCACTTTGCACGGTCAGTATGTTAATCTTCAGTTATGGCCTTGTTAAAAATTAGCTTTCTTCTACGTATTTTCTTTTCATAAGGGCTTCATATAGACTTCGAATTATCGAGTGTTATATCTCTCAGTTTCAGTAATTTCTGAATGTCTGCTTCCTTTTGATCAAAAATTAAAAATTTTGTCGACAATTCCAGAATATAGGAGAAGAACAGGAAACAGAATTTCAGAAATATTCTTCTACCTACTTTACGCAACTACATTGAATCAATTAATATCCTGAATTCAATAATGGCGGAAAAAATCACTCCAAAATCATAAGCTATGTAAATAAAATTTATTAATTCACATATATATTGGACAATTGTATCGCTGCTCTGATCTCTGTTTCATGTTTCTGATTGAATTAACCCCGTGTTCAGGTTAGACCACAATATTCATAATGGACCTTAATTATTAATAACGCTATCTGTGGCAAAGCCACCAGCGTTACGGTAAATCTCGGTATAAAGAAGTCTGCATTTCTAAGGGCGTATCCAAAGATGGTCTTGTTGGTTTCGAAAGTGTTCGATTGTTTCGAAAGGCACCAGTTATTATCATTCCTATCCACCACAGCACTTCAGTTGAAAACCTCGAAATGAAAACGTTTCCTAGCTGACCCTAGCTGTTATTGTCACGAGCATCAAGAGCTCACTAATGCAGTTAGAATGTTACAGGCTCAATCACCCAGTTGGATTCTTCAGACCGCATGCTCAGGGTACAAGTAGGATCAAAATAGTTTCCTTCAGTGTCGAATGAGATGAGCAGCAGTACGCTGATAGAGGTGTTTGGTCATATCGTGTTCAGTTTTACACGAGGAGTGACAGCGCACTACAATCCAGAAGAACCTGAATACACGACAGAGTCTTTTGGCTACGATCCTCTACAAAGCACGGGTCGAGAATGGAATTATTATCCTGTTGACGAGCTTATTTACCAGGAATACAGCGACAGAGAAGCCACAAATTTTAACTATCCAGCGTCTAGCCATCTTGATATAAAGGTTATAGACGCGTGCTCACCAGAACAAAATGAAGAAAAACAGGAAGATCAAGGAGATGAAGATAGAGCAATGGCTTGGAAGCGACTCAGACCATCCGCTCTCCGTACAGTTTGTAACTCAATGTGCATAGGAGCTTTGATTTCACTACTCTTTGCCGCCATTATAGGCTCGGAATACCTGTTGACATCATATATTTCTTACAAAACTGAACTCAACTGCGAATTTCACCCAGGGAGGTCAATTCCAGTACAAATACAATGGATAAGAACAGTTTCTAGTATAATTTCTTGCGCAATCCTTTACTTATGGTTCTTTGCATGTTCTCTATTCGTCTTTCGTCCATATCAGTTGAAAGAACTGAAAAGGAAACTTTTCCTGGTTAGTTGCTTTGTTTTGTGTTTAGATTCAATTTATCGTGTGGCTCTACAAGCCCTTGGAATTTCTCAATCAAAGCTTTCTACTCTACAAAAGATTCCACTCAATGTTTTGTTTTGTGCAAGTGTGGGCTGGCAAGTCTATCTTCTAACAATTCATTTCCGTATGGGCCGGGCAAAGAAACAACTGGTGACTTTTTTCTTGAAAATGTTACTACCCGGCTTTTTACATTTACTTAGTGGTTTCATTATAGCCTTTTTAATTTACCCTCTCTATAACAAACAACACAAAGAAGGCAAACTGTTAATCGCACTGTTCGCTCCTCTCATTGGTGTCATAGTCAAAACAATCTCGCGAATTTCAGTTCAGCGGTTATGGAACATTACTCATCCGGGATATTCGTATGCCTTATTGACGCCGCTGTATTTTGGGTCAGCGGTTGTGTTTCGAGTGTTACAAGCGGATCTTAACAGTGTACAATCCATCACCATTCTTGGGATAATTCATGGCGCCACAGAAGTCATAGAACGAAGCACCATGGTCGTGATAGATCACATCTTTCATGTGATTTGGAAAAGAACATCAGCTCCTTGGGGAAGTTTTCGTACTCCTCGCCGTGAGAGACCAATGGCTGATATCGCTATCATGAGCATGTTGTACGAATCAACTGCTATAGTGTCTGTTAACGGCTTTCTGTACTTGTATCAATTTATTTACTTACGAAACGATTCCGTTTTAAAGTTGCTGCAGTCTTTCGCCTTTCGTACTTCAGTTCAGCTGGCAATCGAATGGTTTTTCAGTAGCGTCTCTCTAGCGATCGCGACTCGCTATCAGAATATAGCTGTCATGGCCGTTTGGCGAAGGAAATGGAAAAGACATGTTTTAGTCGCGACAGTGAATGCATTACCATTAGTTCTTTGGACAACCGGAAACCTTTTAGTAATAGTACATGGACGCTTTAATGAGTTCGCGAACCAGCCCTGCAAAATGCCGTTCTCTTAAGAATTAAGACATAAAAACCCCTCCTCTGTTGAGGCCACGTTGATTGAACAACCTGTATACAGCAAGCGACCTCCTTGATGATCACTATGATCAAGCCCTGAGGTGTCAATAATTACGAGGAGACAATTTAGGCGAGTACGCTACTTTACAGTCTTATCAGGACATGGCGCTAGGAACCTTAATTTCTTAAGATAACAACTCAACAAACTGAACAAGGAAGCACTACTCAAAACGTTTATAACTTTGTATGTACTAACGCGAAAATATTGTTGTAGGATTGAATAACTTTAATGGCAACACAACTAATTTTTTTTCCGCTTAACACACATGCACACATGCGGAAGATTCATTAAGTTGTACCACTAATTGAGGATCACCGAAAAATAAATAGACGTTTCAAGTTAGCGTTTGAGTTCTGTAAGGGAGGTGTTTACGTGATCCTGGGGCGACTTTCATACTGGCGCGTTCACCCCAGTTCCCACCCTTGGCCTAGTATTTGTTTAGTCATTCTGGCGTGAGTTTAGCCTGGTTACTGAAGCTGAGCCAGATTTTCATTCCGCTACGAAATCTCGCAACTGTATCATGTCAACAAAGAACAACATTAATCTTGTTGGAGACCGGAACATGCGTAGTTCTTATCATCCAATCCAAGATGGCGTCGCGTTAGCCATGACCCTTATGTAAACAAGATAGGAAATTAAGTGGTGATCCCAGGATCAAACTCCCGCTGGTGCGAGTTTTCTTACGGGGAGTTTTCTCAGGTAAACAATGACCCCCGGAAGTTTTCGCATCGTTATTGACCGCTACAAGAAAATAAAGATGCGATGTGCCTTTCTTTCTGTTTTGCCTTGCTTTGCTTAAGTTTGCTTTGCTTTGCTTCGCTTTGCTGTGCTTTGCTTTTAAAAAAGAGCTGCATTCTTACAAACCCTAGACGGAGGGGAACAGTGCCGTAACCTTTTTGCTTTGCTTTGCTTTGCTTTGCTTCTCTTTGCTTTGCTTTGCTTTGCTTCGCTTCGCTTCGCTTTTTGCTTTGCTTTGCTTTGCTTTGCTTTGCTTTTTGCTTTGCTTTTTGCTTTGCTTTGCTTTGCTTTGCTTTGCTTTTTGCTTTGCTTTGCTTTGCTTTGCTGTGCTGTGCTGTGCTGTGCTGTGCTGTTCAGACCCCAAGCTCAGGGTACAAGTGGGATCAAAATAGTTTCCTTCAGTGTCAAATGGGATGAGCAGCAGTACACTGATAGAGGTGTTTGGTCATATCGTGTTCAGTTTTACACGAGGAGTGACAGAGCACTACAATCCAGAAGAACTTGAATACACGACAGAGTCTTTTGGCTACGGTCCTCTACAAAGCACAGGTGGAGAATGGAATTATCATCCTGTTGACGAGCTTATTTACCAGGAATACAGCGACAGAGAAGCCACAAGGGTGGACTATGTGGCGTCTAACGGTCCTGAAATAAGGGTTATAAGCGCGTGTTGTCCGGAGAAAAACGGAGAAACTCAAGAAGATCAGCAAGGTGAAGATAGAGCAATGTCTTGGAAGCGACTCAGACCATCCACTCTCCAAATGGTTTGTAACTCAATGTGTATAGGAGCTTTGATTTCACTACTCTTTGTCGCCATTATAGGCTCAGAATACCTGTTGACATCATATGAGGGTCTATTATAGTCTGGCGGTTTGGCGGTTTTAGCCAATTTTGAGTGCCGGTTTGCGGTTTAATTCACATTTATCTGGCGGTTTACGGTCAAATTTACGGTTGCGGGAAATCATAAATTTAGCTCGCGGTTTTCGGTTTTTGCGTGTTTTTGTGGCGATTATTCAAACAGGGTTAAGAGGCTCAGAAGACTGAGCGGTAACTTTATCTTGCTTAAAGCTTCTCTCTTTAACAGGATTACCTTTTAAGGCTAGACCAAGTCAGTCAGGGCTTCCCTCAGTGTCCCTGGCCATGTGGGGACGGGTGGGGAGGTAATTTGAAATAAGCGTAGGCTTCAAAGCTTCGAAAGGGTCACGAAAGCACGCGGAAAGATAGCGTTGTAGGGCGGTGTTGGTTTTTAGAAGAAAACGAAAGCGGTTTGCGGTTTCGAAGGAACAAAATATGGCGGTTTACGGAATGTACGACCCCCTATAATAGACCCTCACCACAGACACCTGAGACAGTGGGAAACCACTTGGAATTTGAGAGGGGCAACAACAGAGTCTGAAATCACCCCTTCCTAGCTGCCATTGCTGCTAAAAAGTTCACGCTGATGATCAGAATTTTACAACTGGTCACTAGGGGGTGGGGGGGGGGTAACTATATTCAGGACTATGCACTGCCATATATAGTACACCCCCCCCCACCCCCTAGTGGACCAGTTGTAAAATTCTGATCATCAGCGTGAACTTTTTAGCAGCAATGGCAGCTAGGAAGGGGTGATTTCAGACTCTGTTGTTGCCCCTCTCAAATTCCAAGTGGTTTCCCACTGTCTCAGGTGTCTGTGGTGAGGGTCTATTATAGGGGGTCGTACATTCCGTAAACCGCCATATTTTGTTCCTTCGAAACCGCAAACCGCTTTCGTTTTCTTCTAAAAACCAACACCGCCCTACAACGCTATCTTTCCGCGTGCTTTCGTGACCCTTTCGAAGCTTTGAAGCCTACGCTTATTTCAAATTACCTCCCCACCCGTCCCCACATGGCCAGGGACACTGAGGGAAGCCCTGACTGACTTGGTCTAGCCTTAAAAGGTAATCCTGTTAAAGAGAGAAGCTTTAAGCAAGATAAAGTTACCGCTCAGTCTTCTGAGCCTCTTAACCCTGTTTGAATAATCGCCACAAAAACACGCAAAAACCGAAAACCGCGAGCTAAATTTATGATTTCCCGCAACCGTAAATTTGACCGTAAACCGCCAGATAAATGTGAATTAAACCGCAAACCGGCACTCAAAATTGGCTAAAACCGCCAAACCGCCAGACTATAATAGACCCTCATATGATGTCAACAGGTATTCTGAGCCTATAATGGCGACAAAGAGTAGTGAAATCAAAGCTCCTATACACATTGAGTTACAAACCATTTGGAGAGTGGATGGTCTGAGTCGCTTCCAAGACATTGCTCTATCTTCACCTTGCTGATCTTCTTGAGTTTCTCCGTTTTTCTCCGGACAACACGCGCTTATAACCCTTATTTCAGGACCGTTAGACGCCACATAGTCCACCCTTGTGGCTTCTCTGTCGCTGTATTCCTGGTAAATAAGCTCGTCAACAGGATGATAATTCCATTCTCCACCTGTGCTTTGTAGAGGACCGTAGCCAAAAGACTCTGTCGTGTATTCAAGTTCTTCTGGATTGTAGTGCTCTGTCACTCCTCGTGTAAAACTGAACACGATATGACCAAACACCTCTATCAGTGTACTGCTGCTCATCCCATTTGACACTGAAGGAAACTATTTTGATCCCACTTGTACCCTGAGCTTGGGGTCTGAACAGCACAGCACAGCACAGCACAGCACAGCAAAGCAAAGCAAAGCAAAGCAAAAAGCAAAGCAAAGCAAAGCAAAGCAAAGCAAAAAGCAAAGCAAAAAGCAAAGCAAAGCAAAGCAAAGCAAAGCAAAAAGCGAAGCGAAGCGAAGCAAAGCAAAGCAAAGCAAAGAGAAGCAAAGCAAAGCAAAGCAAAGCAAAAAGGTTACGGCACTGTTCCCCTCCGTCTAGGGTTTGTAAGAATGCAGCTCTTTTTTAAAAGCAAAGCACAGCAAAGCGAAGCAAAGCAAAGCAAACTTAAGCAAAGCAAGGCAAAACAGAAAGAAAGGCACATCGCATCTTTATTTTCTTGTAGCGGTCAATAACGATGCGAAAACTTCCGGGGGTCATTGTTTACCTGAGAAAACTCCCCGTAAGAAAACTCGCACCAGCGGGAGTTTGATCCTGGGATCACCACTTAATTTCCTATCTTGTTTACATAAGGGTCATGGCTAACGCGACGCCATCTTGGATTGGATGATAAGAACTACGCATGTTCCGGTCTCCAACAAGATTAATGTTGTTCTTTGTTGACATGATACAGTTGCGAGATTTCGTAGCGGAATGAAAATCTGGCTCAGCTTCAGTAACCAGGCTAAACTCACGCCAGAATGACTAAACAAATACTAGGCCAAGGGTGGGAACTGGGGTGAACGCGCCAGTATGAAAGTCGCCCCAGGATCACGTAAACACCTCCCTTACAGAACTCAAACGCTAACTTGAAACGTCTATTTATTTTTCGGTGATCCTCAATTAGTGGTACAACTTAATGAATCTTCCGCATGTGTGCATGTGTGTTAAGCGGAAAAAAAATTAGTTGTGTTGCCATTAAAGTTATTCAATCCTACAACAATATTTTCGCGTTAGTACATACAAAGTTATAAACGTTTTGAGTAGTGCTTCCTTGTTCAGTTTGTTGAGTTGTTATCTTAAGAAATTAAGGTTCCTAGCGCCATGTCCTGATAAGACTGTAAAGTAGCGTACTCGCCTAAATTGTCTCCTCGTAATTATTGACACCTCAGGGCTTGATCATAGTGATCATCAAGGAGGTCGCTTGCTGTATACAGGTTGTTCAATCAACGTGGCCTCAACAGAGGAGGGGTTTTTATGTCTTAATTCTTAAGAGAACGGCATTTTGCAGGGCTGGTTCGCGAACTCATTAAAGCGTCCATGTACTATTACTAAAAGGTTTCCGGTTGTCCAAAGAACTAATGGTAATGCATTCACTGTCGCGACTAAAACATGTCTTTTCCATTTCCTTCGCCAAACGGCCATGACAGCTATATTCTGATAGCGAGTCGCGATCGCTAGAGAGACGCTACTGAAAAACCATTCGATTGCCAGCTGAACTGAAGTACGAAAGGCGAAAGACTGCAGCAACTTTAAAACGGAATCGTTTCGTAAGTAAATAAATTGATACAAGTACAGAAAGCCGTTAACAGACACTATAGCAGTTGATTCGTACAACATGCTCATGATAGCGATATCAGCCATTGGTCTCTCACGGCGAGGAGTACGAAAACTTCCCCAAGGAGCTGATGTTCTTTTCCAAATCACATGAAAGATGTGATCTATCACGACCATGGTGCTTCGTTCTATGACTTCTGTGGCGCCATGAATTATCCCAAGAATGGTGATGGATTGTACACTGTTAAGATCCGCTTGTAACACTCGAAACACAACCGCTGACCCAAAATACAGCGGCGTCAATAAGGCATACGAATATCCCGGATGAGTAATGTTCCATAACCGCTGAACTGAAATTCGCGAGATTGTTTTGACTATGACACCAATGAGAGGAGCGAACAGTGCGATTAACAGTTTGCCTTCTTTGTGTTGTTTGTTATAGAGAGGGTAAATTAAAAAGGCTATAATGAAACCACTAAGTAAATGTAAAAAGCCGGGTAGTAACATTTTCAAGAAAAAAGTCACCAGTTGTTTCTTTGCCCGGCCCATACGGAAATGAATTGTTAGAAGATAGACTTGCCAGCCCACACTTGCACAAAACAAAACATTGAGTGGAATCTTTTGTAGAGTAGAAAGCTTTGATTGAGAAATTCCAAGGGCTTGTAGAGCCACACGATAAATTGAATCTAAACACAAAACAAAGCAACTAACCAGGAAAAGTTTCCTTTTCAGTTCTTTCAACTGATATGGACGAAAGACGAATAGAGAACATGCAAAGAACCATAAGTAAAGGATTGCGCAAGAAATTATACTAGAAACTGTTCTTATCCATTGTATTTGTACTGGAATTGACCTCCCTGGGTGAAATTCGCAGTTGAGTTCAGTTTTGTAAGAAATATATGATGTCAACAGGTATTCCGAGCCTATAATGGCGGCAAAGAGTAGTGAAATCAAAGCTCCTATGCACATTGAGTTACAAACTGTACGGAGAGCGGATGGTCTGAGTCGCTTCCAAGCCATTGCTCTATCTTCATCTCCTTGATCTTCCTGTTTTTCTTCATTTTGTTCTGGTGAGCACGCGTCTATAACCTTTATATCAAGATGGCTAGACGCTGGATAGTTAAAATTTGTGGCTTCTCTGTCGCTGTATTCCTGGTAAATAAGCTCGTCAACAGGATAATAATTCCATTCTCGACCCGTGCTTTGTAGAGGATCGTAGCCAAAAGACTCTGTCGTGTATTCAGGTTCTTCTGGATTGTAGTGCGCTGTCACTCCTCGTGTAAAACTGAACACGATATGACCAAACACCTCTATCAGCGTACTGCTGCTCATCTCATTCGACACTGAAGGAAACTATTTTGATCCTACTTGTACCCTGAGCATGCGGTCTGAAGAATCCAACTGGGTGATTGAGCCTGTAACATTCTAACTGCATTAGTGAGCTCTTGATGCTCGTGACAATAACAGCTAGGGTCAGCTAGGAAACGTTTTCATTTCGAGGTTTTCAACTGAAGTGCTGTGGTGGATAGGAATGATAATAACTGGTGCCTTTCGAAACAATCGAACACTTTCGAAACCAACAAGACCATCTTTGGATACGCCCTTAGAAATGCAGACTTCTTTATACCGAGATTTACCGTAACGCTGGTGGCTTTGCCACAGATAGCGTTATTAATAATTAAGGTCCATTATGAATATTGTGGTCTAACCTGAACACGGGGTTAATTCAATCAGAAACATGAAACAGAGATCAGAGCAGCGATACAATTGTCCAATATATATGTGAATTAATAAATTTTATTTACATAGCTTATGATTTTGGAGTGATTTTTTCCGCCATTATTGAATTCAGGATATTAATTGATTCAATGTAGTTGCGTAAAGTAGGTAGAAGAATATTTCTGAAATTCTGTTTCCTGTTCTTCTCCTATATTCTGGAATTGTCGACAAAATTTTTAATTTTTGATCAAAAGGAAGCAGACATTCAGAAATTACTGAAACTGAGAGATATAACACTCGATAATTCGAAGTCTATATGAAGCCCTTATGAAAAGAAAATACGTAGAAGAAAGCTAATTTTTAACAAGGCCATAACTGAAGATTAACATACTGACCGTGCAAAGTGATTCACATTTTGCTTAAGTGTTTGTTTAGCAATCTATAATCAGTATGTTAATTTTCAGGCCATAGAACCAAAACTAACAGAGAGTACGTAACAAACAATTACCAACCCGATTTCTCGTGGAACAATCGTTTTCACCAAATATTGCAAACCAAAACGAGAAAAGGAACAAAACGCTTTCGTTCCTACTCGGGCGTTCCTAGTTATGATCGTTTACTAAAAGGTTATGTTAGCTGTTTCGTCAGTTATTGGTAAGAATGAGGGGGGGGGGGACGTACTCCCACGAATTTTGGATAGGGGTGTGCCGCGAAGGTTCTTAAACCCTGACCCTATTTAAGGACTAAGAAAGCGAAAATTGATACCCTATTTAAGGCCCAAACAAGAAAAATGACACCCTATTCAAGGCAATTAAACCTCTGTTCTTCTGTTGCAAACTAAGTATTTTGTTAATACTTAAAAGGATACATCAAGTTAAAAAAAAAAACATTTGTATAACGGGCGTTTTCGGAGCGTTTTGAGGGTTTTCGCACTCCAGTATAAGATAATACAATTTAGCTACCCTATCTAAGGACTACACCAGGACCACAGTTACATAAGGGTCAAAAAAGATACCCTATTTAAGGACCGAGAACCTCAAAAACCATACCCTATTCCGCGGCACGTACCTATATATCCCATATATGGGAGTACCCCCCCGGGGATAACACATAATTAGTTGCTAAAAGTGATGCAAAACTGTAGGGTACCCACCAAGGTGATTTTGTAGCATTTCTGGTTAAAAAGTAAACGAATTTGGCTTGTGCAAGACTGTCGTTAGCTTTTAGTGACTTTCTTCAAGAGGTTATGATCTTGATTATGTTCATAATCTCTTGATTTTCTTTTTCGTTAGCATGTGTACAGACCCTTAGCTTTGCTCCGCAGCAGTGTTGTGTATTTTGTCTTGATCGAGTTCTTCGAGACCACTATAGAAAACATATGAACTGCTCAAACGCAGACAGGTAGCCCTAGATAAAGGGAAAAAAAAGATTTTCTAGTTTAAAGCCGTGGTCAAACGAGCCGGCAAGTAGTCGCAAGTGAACGCAAGTTGAACTTGCGTGGAGACTTGCGTTGGGTGGCCAAACGCACTCGCAAGTTGCCTCACAAGTACACGCAAATCGCACAAAAAACGTGTTAAGGCAAACTCTCCTCTAATTCATTGGCTAATATTAGGTTAATGGAAGTCACCCAGCTTGCGTTGACTTGGGTTGGGTGGCTAAACGGTGAAATACTTGCTTTTACTTGCGTGCAAATTTGATCTCGATCAAAGTGAGCCCAAGTCATCGCAAGTCAACGCAAGTGCACGCAAGACCTGGCCAAATGGAGTCGCAAGTAGACCAAAGTTTTCAACTTGCGTTTACTTGGGACTCCGTTTGGCCAGGGCTTAAGCCAAAAAACTCGCAGCAAAAATATAAGTGTGCGTGGATGGGTTACTTTTTCGTGGCTGAGGCATTTTCTATTGCAAATCACAGTCTTCTGCGTGTGTAGTTCAACAAAACACCTATTTTAAAATGCAGTGTACTTATCTAGCATTTTTATTAATTTTAGTTTTCCAACAATGAAAATGTCTTTTGGTGGTTTTTCTTCTTGAATTTATACTCATGATTGTGTACATGGCTGCCTTGAGATACAAAATTTCTCTTCGACTGTTGAATATTTCATGAGTCAGCGCATCCTTGGAGACCCATGCAGGGGCACATAGTTGGGTCATGCCATCTACCTGTCCCTGGGTCTCCGAGGATGGAGTGAGCGCAGCAAACGAGTGGAACAATTTTCAGCATACGAAACAAAAATCATATCCAAGCGACCATGTAATTTTCTTTTTATCATATTAAATCCCTACAATAATCAACATACTAATAACAACTTTTATGACGATTTTCCGAAGATTTCCGACTACCATTCGAATATTTCCGAAGAATTTCCAAAAGTTGCGCGAAGGCCGCATGACTTTTCCGAACATTTCCCGAAAATGTCTAAAGATTTTTGAACTTAATCGAAGATTGCCGTACTCGTCCAAGAAGATCCGAAGATGTTTCGATCATTCAGCAACATTAAAGTACAGTTAAAGGAAAAGATATGATATCTCATATGATATCAGGATCAATATCAGTATCTGGGCAACTGCGCACCTACCCCTCCCCTAACCCAACAGTAACACTAATTTATTAACTTATTATAACATGTCGGGTTAAAGGAGGGGTAGGTGCGCAGTTGCTCAGATACTGATATTGATCCTGATATCACAGGTGTGGATAGCAATTTAAATCGTCACTCAGTATTCCTATAGTTGTTAATTTTGTGAAATTTTCTTCACTAACTTCAGTCAGTGATACTACTTAAACTGTCTCACGGATGTGTCACTTCTACGATTTTCTTTTTGTAGGAAATCATTCTATATATAATATTTTCACGTAAATCTTTACAAAGCTTTAAACTTATTCAGTAGTATCTACTTTTTCAGCTGATTAACCTAAAATGACACTAATGTATAACGTGTAGTTCATCCTGCTTTATCCTGTCAACACTCTAAGATAAAAAAAAAAAAGAATTTCACAAAAACACTTCCCTTTAACTGTTAACTTAAAGCGTACATAAGCGGTTTATCATTAGTAAACATCAAGGAGATGTCCTTACTACATTAGTTGAAGTTAGTTTTCAGATAAGCTTGGCCCCAACAGAGACACTTATGTCCAGAAATGCAGGCTAATGAGAGTCAATACTCTTTGTGAATAAGCATCGCAAAGTGTCATTTTCATATTTCTTCATATTTGACAGAATTATGTGTGTTTTGGTGACTTAAAAAGAAAGCTAGGGGACACTTCATGATGCTTATCATAAAAAGCTTACATCTCATTAACCTGCATTTCTGGACATATCTGGAACAGAGGACAGTTTTTGCGCGTCTGACTGTCAAGAAAAAGGCATTTTGCAAGGCTGGTTCACGGACTCATTAAAGCGTTCATGTACGATTACTAAAAGGTGTGCAGCAGTCCACAAGGCTAATGGTACCACATTTACGATCGCGAACAGCACATGTCTTTTCCATTGTCTTCGCCAAACAGCCATGACAGCCATATTCTGATAGCGAGTCTCGATCGCCAAAGAGACGCTGGTGAAAAACCACTCGATCACCAGCTGAACTGAAGTACGAAAGGCGAAAGACTGCAGAAGCTCCAAAAGGGAATCGTTTTGTAAGTAAATAAATTGATACAAGTACAAAAAGCCGTTAACAGACACTATAGCAGTTGATTCATACAACATGCTTGTGATAGCGATATCAGCCATTAGTCTCTCACGACGAGGAGTACGAAAACTTCCCCAAGGAGCTGATGTTCTTTTCCAAATCACATGACAAATGTGATCAATGCAACCATGGTGCTTCGTTCTACGACTTCTGAGGCTCCGTGAATTATTCCAAGAACGGCAATCGATTCTACACTGCCAAGATCCGCCTGCAAGACTCGAAATACAACCGCTGATTCAAAGTACAGCGGTGCTAACAAGGCAAACGAATATCCCGGATGGGCAATGTTCCATAACCGCTGAACTGAAATCCGTGAGATTGTTTTTACTATGACACCAATGAGAGGAGCGAAGAGTGCGATTAACAGTTTGCCTTCAACGCTTTGTTTTCTGTAAGTGGGGTAGATGAAAAAGGATGCAGTCAAACCAATAAACAAATTGGAATATCCGGGTATTATCATCTTTAAGAAAAAGGTCACCTGCTGTTTTCCTGTCTTACGCATGCGGAAGTGACTTGTTAGAAGATAGACTTGCCACCCTACACTCGCACAGAACAAAACATTGAGTGGAATCTTTTGTAGAGAAGAAATCTTTGAATGAGAAATTCCAAGGGCTTGTAGAGCCACACGATAAATTGAATCTAAACAGTAAACAAAGCAACAGACCAGGAACAGCTTCCTTTTCAAACCTTTCAACTGATATGGTCGAAAAAGAAATAGAAAACATGCAAAGGGCCACAAGTAAAGAAATGCGCAAAATATTATATTAGACACTGATCTTATCCATTGTAATTGTACTGGAATTGACCACTCGGGGTGAAATTCGCAGTTGAGTGCAGTTTTGTAAGAGATATAAGATATCAACAGGTATTCTGAGCCTATTATGGCGGCAAAGAGTAGTGAAATCAAAGCTCCAATATACATTGAGTTACAAACTGTACGGAGAGCAGATGGTCTGAGTCGCTTCCAAGCCATTGCTCTATCTTCATCTTGCAGACCTTCCGGTGTTTCTTCTTTCTCTTCCGTTGAGCACGCGTCTATAACCTTTACATCTAGATGGCTAGACGTTAAATAGTCCAAGCTAGTGGCTTCTCTTTCGCTGTATTCCTGGTAAATAAGCTCATCAACAGGATGATAATACCATTCTCGACCAGTGCTTTGTAGGGGATCATAGCCAAAAGACTCTGCCGTGTATTCAGGTTCTTGTGGATTGTAGTGCTCTGACACTCCTCGTGTAAAACTGAACACGATATGACCAAAAACTTCTATCAACGTATTGCTGCTCATTTTTCGTTGATAAACTGTAACATAAAATAAAAAAAGATATCTACGTTTCTTTGTTTCGGCGTTCAACTGTGTGTGAGCTCTCGCAAATTTTTCACTTTATCTTTTAGGCCACTTTGCCAAATGCTAACATGCAGTTCTGAGGCTATCGAGATAAAATTGCAAATTTATTAAGTTTCTTTGTCTCTCAAATCCCAAGAGACACATGGACATCAATAAAACACCACCAAATATAGAAGTTTTTCCTGAAACCTCGGGACCATGTAAGAATATTGATAGATCGAAAGCGGCCTATTCTATCAGCTTGGCTTCCTGTTAATCTGAAAGCATTACCTTGAGTTGATGATAAGATGTTAATATCAATTATTTATATCGTTGATTTTAATTAACTTTCCCAAAAGAGGACATTTCAATCCTCTTTGAGAAACATTCATGTGACAAGGTCGTGTAAGTTCTTCCTGTGGATCTCAGCAGGTTATTTGCCGGGGGCGCACTGGTGTAGCATTTTCGTTACCGCTCATTATGATTCGGTTAAGTGGTGCTAATTTTATAAGTCTGGGTTTTGATTTAACGTATTCCTCCGGAAATATCGCATATGTATCTCCGGTAATACAGTTACTCTTATGAGTTATAGCCTGCACACTGTTCCGATGTAAAATAATGGTTCTTTATAAACAAAATAAGTAAAGGTCGTTTTCTTCGAACGTTTGCCAGAATAAAAATGTCTTCAATAAGGTTGTTTATGTATGGTTCTACATAGTCACGCTCGCATGCTTACTTAATTTTTGTGTTGTTTCCCATTGATAGTCAAGGACAATAGAGACTGATCACAATCTGACTTCTCAATGAACCAATGCGTGAACGATAAGCAACATGTTTTTCACTCTGGCGTTGCTCATACCAAAACAGACGTATAAGTTTATTTTTGAAGAGGCAACTGAAGCTCTGCGAGGAAAGGAAAATGAAACAACTCTCCCTACCATTCGAAAACAAATTAATAAGTAAGTGAATTCGTTGATACAGGCGAAAAATTTGATTTTAATCATTTTAGTGATTAATATTAGCACATTTTGCCTGTAACTAGTTAACGAGGTTCGTTTTGTGCACGCAAACTGAAAGCCTATAAATGTACTTCTTACGGCTAAAGAGGCTGTCAGCAATCCTTGTAAGTTCCATCCTGTTTTTTTTCCCGGAACACTTAACTGTATCTCCAGTGTTATTATTTTCAACATGTTCATCCAGTTTGTTTATGATAGTCAGTTAGCAGTTTTACACACGCAAAAAGAAATAATAATTGTTGCGCTCTCTTGTTTCAGTCTTGTTTCAGTCCAAACCGGGATTAAGCCCTGAGCGGTTTATGTAGCTGTGCTGATGGTTGAGATGTTTTGATCCTCCCGCAGTTGAACGAGTGCGAAACCGATGGATTTCTTTTGAACCAAATAATACTAATAAATATCAATATAGTTGTTTTGAGAAAGGTTGTCATACAAAAGCGCAAATGCGTGAGCAACAATGTAGAAACTGAGAAATTATTGGTTGTGTTAATTAATCAACGGTAATTGAAGTTCGCGGTGTTTCAGCCTGAAAGAAAGAGAAAAAGTGAATACTTTTATTTGTACTTACTCCTTGCTTCGAGCTGAAACACCGCAGTGAACTTCAATCAAGGAACAGTTAACTTTTCTGAACCCAGAATGCCTAAGCATTGTCAAGAACGTTTTTACACTTCTATAGCGGGTCGACTGCGAGCCGTCTCCTCCGCGTATGTGAAGCGTTCTCGAAATGGCTGTATATCCTAATTATTGGGTTGCCGTAGGCGAACCCAGTCATAAAATGGGAACAGGGCTGTCTTCTGCGTCGAAAAATGACTAAATTGCGCAATAACTACACAGAAGATATTGCGTATGTGCTTTGATTTGCTCGCGTCTTTCAAACGACAAAAGAATCTATTCTTGGTAGATCAAAACTCCACTTTATAGTGGAAACTTCAGGTTGATTTAACAGCGAAAATAGTGCATTTACAGTGAACTTATTTCAATTGTTACTCAGTACTGCTGGTCGATTGGAAGAGTTTATAGTGGATACCTTTAGAGTCTAACCTTCCGAGTGATTATAGTTAGTGCTTGGGAGGCTATTTAGCTATGCAGATGAATTCAACAAATGTAGAATCGGAGAGGTACATTGATTATTTCAGTCCAATGCCTGATGTAAGCAACGATGCCTTCTAGAAGAAACTAAAAGCAGATAACATAATAGAAACACTCAGTTAAAGTGAGTTTTGAAATCAAGTTTACCTTGTAATTTGAAGCTTTGTCTTGTTACAATAATAATAATGATAATGATAATAATAATAATAATAATAATAATAATAATAATAATAATAATAATAATAATATAATAATAACCTTTAGTTACCCTCGGCATAGTCCAGTCCCTGAACTCTCCTTTCTTCCCGCCCCATATAGGGGCTGAACCCGGGCGGGCGAAAGTAGAGCAGAGGATAACTTGCATGCGCATGCTCAGAACGCCGCCATTTTTCCCCCCAAATCGGGGAAAAACCATATTTGGAAGTATTTTCCAGATTTGGCTTGTGGCGCGATTTTCTGAATGATAATATACAAGCAACAATAGACCTTTTTCGCTTGTACATTTTGTTTTCCCAATACAGATCATGTGATGATACTCAGGAGATTTGATCCTTTGTCTTGTTCATTAAAAAGAGTACATGCAGACATATACATGCTTGCATGTACCCTTTTTAATGAACAAAACAAAAGATCAAATCTCCTGAGTAGCATCACATGATCTGTATTGGGAAAACAAAATGTACAAGCGAAAAAGGTCTATTTCTGCATTCAGATTGATTAAAAACATGTCAATTAATCCCAAATCAGTAGAATTTTACCAGTGCCACGCTAAACCACATTCGATTTGTTTGTTTGTTTGTTTGTTTGTTTTTTTACAATATCAAAGATAACGAGAGAAATCTTTGCCAAGATTTGTGACAATTGAAAACACCGACTCAGACTTGAAAGTGCACGCGCTGCATTATGCAAATAAGCTACTTGTATGCGTCAGACTTTCCTTTCAAAAACTTTTGCAAAATCGCTCAATATACAGAAACATTAAGACAAAACATTTTTGGGAAAAGTAATGACGCGTACACGTTGTTGGTAAGAGTACAGACCACGATAAACCATATTTCGATTTTTACGTTTTTATGTTTTTTACGACAATATCAACGTCAAAGAAAATGTTTTTTCAGAGCGCGAGCTGAAAAAGGCATTACGCGACACATTGACGTGAGCAGCGTGGTTGGGATCTAGTAATTTTTGATTGATTCGTTCTGAGCATGCGCATGCAAGTTATCCTGGACTCTTCTTTCGCCCGCCCGGGTTCAGCCCCTATATGAGGCGGGAAGAAAGGACAGTTCAGGGACTGGACTACCCTCGGCAGTGTTTATAGCACACAAGTGCTATAGTGGGGCCGGGCAAACAGCTCAAACAAATATTTCATTACATCTAATTATGTATTTCATTGGTTGGATTTTGAAGTTGTTCGAAGCCTAGTATAATTTAGTGCACTATTTACAGTCGTAGTTGTGGAAATTAGCAAAGAAATTGACACTAAGACGAGATACGACGGCCAAAGTGCCCGTGAAAATTTTATTCGAATTAAGTGAGTAACAATAGTTAGTGGCGATGAGGGTGCGAAAAAAAGGTACACAGTTGTCTCGTATTGAAGAAAGTTACATTATTAAAGAATTTGAAAAACAATTGAGATCTCGATATGTTCAATTTATTTCTACTAAATATGTTGCTGTTAGCCGGCTTAAGGGCAAAGTTTACCGCTAGGGGTAACTTTGCGATGAACTAGCATCGCATCCCGGTGGGGAGGTGAGGGGAGTAGAAAATCTACACTCTGCGCGACGACATCCTTTTCTGCTCAGTTTGCACATGAGCGC
>JAHPZR010052410.1:0-7500 GCA_019787425.1 Platygyra sinensis
AAATTGAAAAATGAGAAAGTGTTGTTATTCAAATGTATGTTTTTTAACAAAAGACAGTGTTTGGCGGTGTACAAATTTGTGGAAAATAGGTTTAAGGTAACGAATCTGACCCTACCGGCATGGCAGCCAACCCGTCAGCTAATGTGTAGGTTGATGGTCAGCTGACAGTCAGTCAGCAATTGACCGACAGTCAGCTGATGCGTTGGATGCTGTTTAACTTTATATCGTACACCATGCGTCGGTGGTGTGTTCACTTGTTGACTCATTTGGGCCTCATTGAACTATTGCAATGCTAAATGTACCTTTTCTGAACGGAACCAAAATGTCCAAGTGTCATTTTAGAACTTTCACTGCGATATGAAAATAAGTAATTTACTTTTGACCGCCATCATTAGAACCCAGTTCACACTACAACAAGTGTTGTTAGAACCCAATACTTACTTCGCGTGTCGGCCAAGGCATCAGTAGTGTGTTAACCAGCGCCTTGGCAGATGTGTTGGCTGACGCATCGGTGGCATCAGACTCTTTATCTTTACCAAAAACAGTGACAAAAGTGTAGGGTGGAGATATCCACAGTTAAAAGTACCAATTTGTTTAACTACATCTTAAATCTTTGCCACAATCTCAATATCAATATTATTTTCAGTTTGTGCTAGGTAATGGCCTGAAACCCACTACATCAAAATCAGGTGAGCTAACATGTCCATGGATTCAAACCAGTTTGGAGGTTCTATCAGATTTGAAAAGTAACCAATAAACAGGCGAAGGGATTTGACAGTACTGGTGAAGATAAATTGCTTGCAGAGCAAAGATTTCATAACAATCTTACTTGATATTCACTTTGGTACTCAAGAACCTCAATAAATTTTTTAGTGCTTATTAGATTGCCGTTGGTAGGACTTGGAGTAAATTCTTTGAAGGATCAAGTTTTCCTGAGGCA
Organism: Platygyra sinensis; assembly: GCA_019787425.1. Lineage (NCBI taxonomy): Eukaryota > Metazoa > Cnidaria > Anthozoa > Scleractinia > Merulinidae > Platygyra > Platygyra sinensis. The sequence goes on from JAHPZR010052410.1 coordinate 941, forward strand.
AAACATTGCTAAAACCTAAATTATAGAATTATGAAAGACTGAAAGAGGTTTGATGCCTGATCGGTATGGTAATTGTGATGTAACGTTAATGTTGAGAGTCATCACATATTTGCATCTGCACATTTATCAGTCCTGTTCAGGAGATGTTCACACATGTTAGTACTGAACTAATAACTTAAGATTATGCATACGAAAATCAAATAAAATTGGTGCAATTTTAGTAGTTAAACAATGTTTTGTTCTCACTGGCATCTCAAAATGGATGCAAAGTGAAAATTCAAGAAATTTGTGCTCATGCTGCTGCATCTTTGATGTTGTTATATTGTGTTTGTTTTGATAGATATCAAGGATAATGTGTCTGACACTACATCAGAATCATCTTCTCTTGATCTGGATTTCTTTGCTCCAAGCACAACCCAAGCTTCAGAAGGAAAGCCAGGTATAATAAGCGTTTTAATGAATGAATTTGATAAAATAATTCTTGGCACTTGCATCTCCGAGATGCAGTCTCTATATTGTCATTAGTTTGTCTTAACTGCCCAGAAGATTTTTGTATTAAAGACTCAAGACAGTGATTTGCCACATTCCGTAAACTCAAAGAATTTTGCCCAAACTTCTTCACAAGATGCTGCTTTTTTAACTCTCTTCCCTGAATCCCTGTGTTTGAAAATAATTTTATACTGTCTAAAAAACTACACGAAATGTTAAATGAATACACCGTATTTGGTGGTTTAACATATTATAACTACTTGCTTGCCAATATTTGCAATGAGCAAAATGCCTACATGTATTATTGTTCCTCTACAAAACATGAAAAAGTACTCGTGGACTTGTGATAAAGATTTCCTGTGCCAGGGTTGCATCAGAATTGGGAGCGCTGTTTTTAACCGAGGGATTAGAACTGGGGAATGCAGAGAAAAACCTCTAAAGAAAAGATGAGAACCAAGGTCAAGCAATAACACAGGCTATAATGATGGGAAACAACCATCCTCACCAATACACCACCCTTGTGCTTGATATGTTTCTACTCTTCCCAGTACACTGCAGCACTCACACATTTTTTTGCCACCTTCAGAGTGACATTTTTGATGCCTTGAGTTCTTTCAAACCAATCACATGGTACATTAGTATGAGGATATTTTTTTTCTGTGTGGTGTCATGACTTTTTCATATTGCGCGATGTTCATTCACAATGTGTTTATCTTCAAGAGGAAAGGTTACTACAATTTTTGTCTGCCATAGAACTGTCAGCATGGCTGCTGATTATTAGACTACGAGTAGTCCCTCTTTCGCTTAGTCCGTCGTGTGTGACACGAAAGAAAACCGCGAAATAAAAAATGGCCGCGTGAAATCCTGGGGGCGAGAAAGCACACGAAAGGAGGGACTACCGCCTAAGCCCAAGAGTTTGAATTATGCGTTGCTCTCACAACGCAAAAATATGATTGGCTAATGCCGGAGCGTTGACAACCAGATGTCAACATGTGGTCAACACTCAAGATGCTTCAATAACTGCGATGGGGTGATGTTTAACAAAACCGTTTATGTCGATTTCCAAAAATAGATTCTTTGAAGCCGGAGCAAATCGAAGCTTTGCAATCATTTCTCGCAGGCGTTGATGTCCTGGCGATTCTGCCAACAGGCTTCGGAAAGAGCTTGATATATCAAGTGTTTTGTTTGGCAAGACGTCTCCTGAGAAAAACGTACGAGGACAAATAATATGAGATCCATGATAAGAATCTACCCACTGCTTGCAAACTGTTCTTATGACAGCTGGGCCCGGCGTCACAAGATATAATGCAAGTAAGAAAAACGTTCAGGGAAAGTTTCGTATTTTGTCCCTCGAAAGCAAATACTAGAGACTTGAAACAAATCTTACAATATAATTGAGCCTAAACAATAGCAACCTCTAAAGGCAAAGATCTGCGTACGGCACGCAGAAAAACCATGTTCCGTGACCAGATCAGCCAAACGATATTTCCCCACTCTGGCTCGTTTGGAGATCCCAAATAAATTCTCCGTCAAAACCCTACAAATGCGGCAAAAATCGTTACACGATTGTTCTTTCGTTGGTCTTCCTTTCACAGCATTGTTAGGGATTTCGTGATCGCTTGAGGACGACATCCTTCACGGCACGTTTTTTCTCCCTGGAAAGTCGACGACAGGCGACAATGACAGGATGTCAAGATAAGGAATTCTATTGGATACGGTTAATTAGATTGGAAATTTCACTCCAAAAAATCACTTGGCCGTGAAAGGGTAAAGTTTTGGGCTTAGGCGGTAGTCCCTCCTTTCGCGTGCTTTCTCGCCCCCAGGATTTCATGCGGCCATTTTTTTCCACGGTTTTCTTTCACGTCACGCACGACGGACTAAGCGAAAGAGGGACTACTCGTAGTCTAGCTGTTTATCAGCAGAAGGTAAAATATGATCAGGACAAATTTGAGGCATTTTTTTTAGATGTATTTCACACGGTAGAGATGTGTAAACTTTCCTTTTTAAGATAAACACATGAATGAACATCACATAATACGAAAAAGTCATGACGTCACACAGAAGAAATGTCCTTACATACTGCATTTAAGTGTACCATGTAATCGGTTTGAAACAAACTCTCAGCATCAAAAACATTACTCTGAAAGTGGCAAAATAAATTGTGGGTGCCACAGTCTACTGGGAAGAGTAGTATTTCTCTTGAAATTTTCATGCATCGTTATTTTTCTAATAATGTTTAGACACATTCTTAATTAAAATTTACAATGTCATTTCTCTAGTAATATCCATACACAGTCTTAATTAAAAACTCTCTGCAGTAATTATTAATTATTATTACCGGTAAATGTCCCATTTGAATTTATTGAACATTCTAACTCGATTTTTTTTTGCTTTTCTTGCATTTGTTTTCAGAGTCCAGAGGTTTGTATGAGGAAGACTTATTGGGTCTGAATATTTTCTCGTCGTCACTGGAGCCTCAGAAGTTGGAGAGTCCTAAGCCACAGAAGACATCAGACACCAAGAAGGTGTGGCAGCATGGTGGAGTCACCATACCACTCTCTTCACAAGAAAGCAGGGCTCAGCTCAGTCCTGCCGCCAAGAGTATATTAGATGAGCTTGAAGACTTGAGGTTCATGAGTTCTTCTGTTCTGATGTTCCCATTGAAGTCTTAATAACTAGTTGTGAAATGAGTTTGAGAAATAACTCTGTTGTTTAAGTTCCCTGCCAGAGAATCGATGCTCCCAGGGTGTCAAAGTTTTAGCTAGTTAAATTATGTTATTAGTTATTCTCACCGGTAATCATGTGTTTTTCACAAGTTAATTTGTTGTAATAATCTATTTACAAAAGTAATCATCTTATGAAGAAACATCTTCACTAAAAACTACTTCATAAATTTAAGATGCACACGAAGAAAAGAGATAAAAAATGGCTTGTGTGTTTCATGAAGGGTTAAATAGATTGATAAGCATCACAGTGATGCACTCTGTAGGATTGTTGATTTGAAACAAAGTTTCATCACTAAATAATAAGAATATTGTTTCAGACAGAGTGTTTATACAACATTTGGTGTGGGTTTTAGTTTTCCATCAAGCAGGCATTTCCCCCCCCCCTCCCCTCCCATCTCCTCTCTGCCCAGCCATCCAAGTTTAACAAGTTGATTTATTTTATCAGCCAAGACTCATAATCCTAAAGTTCTCTGATAACATGCATGTATGTCAGAACCTGGTCAATAACTGTATTGTTTGGCCATAGTTACAAAGGGAAAATGTTATGACCTGACCAGGGCAACCTGTTGTGGTTTTTTTCCCTTTTCTGACCTTGACCATGTGCAGAACACAGTATGTTTTGAGATCTTCAATCAAAAGGTTGCATATGTTCATGGACTTTTTGTGGCATTTCTGTTTTTACCATTGAAGTTTCCCTCTCACGCTGGGAAATTATTGATCCATATTGGGCCAACTTTTTTTGTGGAAAAATTACTGTGCGAGTATTCATCTGATTCACTTCAAATTTGAAACAGTAAAAGATATTTTTATGGCGAATGTTTCTATTGTTTTAGATTTTTTGTTTTTGGCATTTTTGGCGGGAAAATGACGTCATAGACTTAAAGTGAAATTTCTAAATTCATAGTGTTGGAGATTTGATGTCTGTTGCTGAAAGACGATCTTGAAACAAACTCAAAACTGAAAAAAGTTCTTCAATATCTTGATTCAGTCCGGAGATATAATACAATTAAATTTGCATGAATTCAATTTTTAGTAACAAATTTTGACATTGTAACAATTGTATCTCTTGATTGAAATAAGATATTTTGGTAATTTTTTTTTGTTTTATGTTAGTTATAGGCCTTTTTTCATTAGAGCCAAATAAATGTACGAAAATAAAAATTTAAAATTAATATTGTGACGTCATTTTCCCACCAAAAATTTAAAATGTTGACAAACTAAAAACCACCAAATTTTGAATCTTAAGAGTATCTAATAGTGTTTCAAATTTCAGCTTGTAAGGATAAAATGTTAAAAAGTTATTAAAAGTTGGCTGAATTTGAACAAAAAATTTCCCACCGTGTCTGTTAGTTTTGTCTATTATTAGCTATGACTAAGCTGTGACAATGTGATAAGTGCTATTCCATCATGTTAAATATTGCATAATACTACCCTGTGAACAAGTTCCCAGTTAAGTGAGCCAGACAATGAACAGATTTTTGTCCCCCTGGACACATTTAGGTGTCTGTTCACAGGCTAGCATAATGCTAAGTGTTAGTGCCAAGCATTATTTTTTATCAAATTGTACTGTAAATAGCTTTATGTGTATATTGCATGTGAAGAGGGGAAAATTGCATCATATAATCCTTTTAAGACTATTATGTCATTGTATATCATGACAATATTCCCTGGGTACAATAATTTAGTGTGGTATGTGGGGATGCAGAACTTGTTAGATAAGAATTTCACTGTTCTTTAGTGCAGAAAATAAACTTAACAATATTTGAGGAAGAGGTTCATTTTTCTGAGAAAGAAACCAATGGTAATTTTGAGAAACACAGATTGTAGTTTTACTATAAGAAATAAAGGCTCAAGTAATGTATTCTTAAAAGAAATTGTACTGAATTATTTAAACAAAACACAGAAAAAATAGGGATGTGTTCCTTTTTTTTGATTTGCTATTAACGTTAAAGTTATTTCACAATAATGTACGTGTCCCATGGAAGAGTCACCTAGCGAGTTAAATTCATATTGACATAAACGGCTGTCTTGTAAAGCTTTCTCGTGTTTTCTATATTTGGCATTACCGTGGGATATCCAGCCACACCAGGAAGGGGTTACGGTTGGGAGTGCCCAACCTCGTTCCCAGGGTCTCTCATTCTCGTCCCCAGAGGCCGCGATCCTTTTGGTCAGTGACGGAGATCGCGATCTCCGTCACTAACCAAAAGGATCGCGGCCTCTGGGGACGAGAATGAGGGTCTCTGATCTTCCCGCCCCCTGCAGCGAGAGAGGAGAGACCCGACTCTCCTCTTTCTTCAGGGGCAGGAAGATGAGAGACCCTGGTAACGAGGCTGGGGGATGTTGGGGGCCGGGGGTTTTGAAACTTTTCTTTCTTTGAAGGCCTCAAGAAGAATCATATCAAAAAACGAAAAACAAACTTTTCTTATTACGTATTTTCGGACCGTGGCTCTTTTCTTTTCTTTTATCTTTTGTGTGGTTAATGGAAAATGGAAATGGAAATGGTTTTTAAAGCATGGTGCTGACCATGCGTTTAATTGTTAATAGGCTGGCCTTGTCTAGCAACATTTATTTTTTTGCCTTTCGAGGCACCAACCTTGCGCTCCAAAACACGTGATGTGACAACGTGTGTTTCGGGGCGCAAGTGAGTTCAGAGTACGGAACTTGATATAGTGAACGGGTCATCTTACATTTATGTGCGTTAGCTCTTGGGCTGGCGTTACATATCGTCACTACACAGTGTTGACGAGTCCCAAGAAGGACGAAACAGCTTTCCACACAACTTTATTTTTAAAAACTCAGATTTAGAGTAGTCATCGAGAGACCTAATATCTCGGAGTAGTAGTAGTAGTAGTAGTGGCATTATCGAACAGTCTAGTCCATAATGTCAGCCTGTGTTGGAATTTGTATTAAACATGTTCTGAGATGGCTTTGAAGTTCAATTCTTGATCAGCAGATGCGACGACAAGAACCACGCAAAAAGGTGAAATCAGTGGGTGGAGCAAGGGCCCACACCTTCTGATGTTCTCTCCTGACATCCACTGTGATGTGCAGAAGCTTTTCTCCCTCTCATTGGGCTTCGGTGCAACTTGTTCTGCTACGCACTCCTGTCACTGGCGAGAGTTAACCACGAATCGGTTGAAAAAACAATGGCCTGCATGTCCCTTTTCGCACACGTCTTTGAAGCGGAGGTTTGGTCACCCTACTGGCCTTTTTCCTTGCACTAGTTTTCCGTACAAGAGTTCCTCCTTGAATTGGGAATGCTGCCCTCGTCCATTCGACGGACATGACCAGTCCACCGCAAGCGTCTCTGGCGAAGGAGGGTGTATATAGAGGGGATGCCTGCTC
>JAHPZR010052412.1:0-10000 GCA_019787425.1 Platygyra sinensis
ATGAATTCAATTTTCTTTATGTTGTACACGTATTTCGAAAGGGGGACAAATGCATGTGCTACAGAAATGTCCTCAAAAGTTTCCAGAAAATTTCCAGAAATTGTTACATTTCCAAAAAGCAAACCATTCAACCAAAAAAGTTTGGAAATTCCAGGAGGAAAGTCAAATGTGAGTGAAATTCCCAGAAAGACATTTTTTGAAAATTTGGGTATAGCTCACATGGTTTTCCTCTCTTCCAGAGTTAGGTAAAATGCTGTAAGTTGCATTGTCGAATGGAAGACACTTTAGTATTATCTCTTAACTCACTAGCTCTTGTTACAGGCACTTCTCAACTTTCTGAGGGTGTCTCTAAATGAGAGTGATACAAATGATAACCTGTTCAATAGCAGGACAGAAGGATATGCTTGCCGATGGCTTCTCCACCGAGTTGGTGGAGTGGCCGTCAGCTCATCCAATCGTAACGTTGTTGTTCCCTTCACTAGGTTATGGTCACAAAGAGAACAAAAGAGTTTGGTAAATTCAGTTCTGTAACAGTGTCTACCATTGACGAAGAAGAAGAGAAATTGAACAGGTACAATGCAATTGATAGTTTCAAATGATATGATTACTCAGCCTCGTTCCCAGGGTCTCTCATCTTGCCACCCCCTGATGAGATTCCCTGGGAACAAGGTTGATGATTACTGTGTTGTTACTGTACGTTTTGATATCGTGGGACATGAATCAGTGTTGCTTTCTATTTATGAGACTTCCATGCACACACATTACATTGATCTCAAAATGCAGGCATGTGTTGCATTGTAGACATGCGAACATGAGATGTGTATATGTGCATGAACAGACATGCACTGTTAACGTTGCAAATAAAATTAATTTGAAGATCAGGATTCCGAGGTTTAATGAAGGTAAACATGTTTTCACAGTGAGAAAATGATTTCCGGCTTTTAGAAAGATTATATTTCACTAAAAACGTTTGTGTTCCTATAAGGATACATGCATGTATACATGTTTACTATGTAAGGTTAAAGCACATCCCAGTGGCTAGCTTTATGTATGACAACATTTGTGCTTTCTGCGGGCTATTCTCTATGTTACTTGCTGATTCGTATGTATTTTTTCCTCTTGTTTCTCCAGCATGAAGTTGCTTCGTCTTATGCTCACAATGCCCAGATCATTGAGAAGCAACTTGAAAGGAAAACAACGGCACAGAAAAGGGCAGCTGTAGATCAGGTAATGATGCCAGCATCTCTCTCTCTCTCTCTGGGTAATAATTTTTAATGAACATAATTTAAGTTTCAAGTATTTTTAATTTTAAGGAAAAAAACTTTTCTCGCATTCACGAGTAATTTTCAGGATGGCTCTCAAAAATTCTGTGAATAAAATTCCATCTTCCCTTGCACATTTTTTTTTTTATTTTCTCGTTTTTTATATCTCAGTCCATTTGCTTACTACAAATTATTAAATTGTACTTTTTTCATTCAGTTAAAACAAGACCAGTCCAAGAAAACAAGAGGTACCCTCATTGATCGAGACTAAAATTTTAAAACAGTCAAACAGGTCGACGTACACCATCTTGCAGACTTGTGAATCAAAGAGGGACGGGACAAACTGATGTGCAATATCAGCTTCAGGAAGGATATGAAAATGACTTGCTCCACATTTCTGTTTGAATGTCAGTGTAGTACGGTTGAATACAGTACATGTACATCACTACGTATCGCAGGCATCTAGAGACCCACAGACTAAGGAGATATCAATGAAACTTTGTTACCATGATGCATGGTTGTACACGAAAGTTAAGCGTTTAAAATATAAAGCAGCCTTCTATTCACCAAAAGGAAAACAAGAAAAAAACTTAACCACAGTTTTGTTGTTGTTGTTTTGCCTCACGACACACAATGCCAATTTTAATAATAGTGTGGTGTTGCCATGGTGCATGGTTGTACATGAAGGCTATGTGGTTAAAATATAACACAGCCTTGTATTTACCGGAAAATGAAAAAAAAAAAAAAAAAAAATGGACGGATTTGAACGCGTGCCGTGACAGCCATATTCCCGACTCTCTTCTCCTTGTTGTATTTGAAATCCGCTGCGAAAGAAACTCTTGCTCCTGAATAAGACGGCTCTATATTAACAGAGTTTGCCGTGGTACTCATGTAGTTTTTCCAGTGATCAAACACCTCCAAAAACATGTTCATCGCTTTGCTGCGTTTCACACGGATTACAAAAGCGATATTGGGCAGAAGGTATTTTCTGTCGGTCGTGGCCAGTACGTGTCCCATTTCGAGATTTCGTAAATTGTCCCATCCGAATCTTGGTGGAACCTCAACGTGATCCACATTGTCATGAAAGAAACAGTTTTTTGGATCTCCGACAGGGAATTGACTCCACCAAATCAAAGACTTGGCTGTCTATACTGCTTGTTCACTAGTGACAGCTGAATGTATTCTTCACAAACGGATTGCATTATAAATAAAGAAAAGACGCAAATAATCGCTAGTGAAAACGCCATACGAATTCCAGGCAACTTCTATCTGCAGCATCCAAATAATGAAGTTATGCAAGCACGACAAGCCCGAGTACAGCAGATATACATTTGTGTACACACGACCATAAAAGATTTTGTGATGTCGAAATACCGTATTTTGTGAAGCCTTGTTCCTTGATGTGAAATCTTTAACTCCGCGTGACACCACGCTGTGCTACACTTTTCTTACAGTTTTCTTACAACCAGTGTTTTAGAGACCAAACACTGAAACCACTTTTTAGTGGGCACTGGTTGCCTTGGTTATCTTAGACTGTTCATAGCATCTGTTTTCTCATATTTTTATTCGATTGTTGAACGTCAGCACAAAACGGGAGACCTAACAGGGTAGTGGGTGGCGAACGAGAAAAATTTCTTCGTTTGGCTTGCTTCGGTCGCCTCCCCTTCCCCGCCCCTGCGTGCATTCGTTCACTTCGCTCGCATTTTCTTTCGCATGCGTTGAAGAATAGAGAGCCTGTGAACAGTCTATGGTTATCTTAGCTTAAGTGTTGACTGAAACCTTAATTCTCACAACGAAAAGGATAAAAACATTCGGATATTTTTGATATAATTTCTACGGGGATGGATAAGGAAGACTTACTTAGATTGGACGTAAAATTCGACAGTTTACTTTCTATTTAATTTGCAATAGTACGAGTCCTGGTCTTTGCCTTCCCGCTCTACTTTTCTTCACGATTAAGCTTCTCATTTCACGCTTCATTCCTGTAGTTCGCGCACCAGTCTTCCAGTTGACGCTCCTGTCTCGCGCAACCGCTATGTCGTTTGTCTTGTTTGCATTGCACGTGTGAATAATGCTTGTGTTTGGGTGTGAGTTTGCGTTGCACAAGTGAAGCTCAGTTTCGATTTGTATCGATAAAAATCTCCAGGAACCACTGAAAGAAGATTTACTGACGCTCAATTTCCGACTGATATAGTTTAAGCAGTTCAGGAAATCACTGATCTGCCAAGCGCTAAGTACAACTTCTTTAAAGGATGTAGGGGGGACATTCCTACTTCGTGTATTTGTAGGACAGGTATAAACCGGAGTCATTGCTTTTCATGTAATTTTGTTTGTTTCAATATTTAATATCTCGAGCTTCCGTGAAGAAAACGAACACTGAATGTTTACCTTTATTCAGCCTCGTTTCTGCCGTTTTCGTTTCTCCGCTTTCACTTCTATCAAAACGTTTGTTTTGTCCCGTTAAGTGTTATTTTCTTTTACGCAAAACTGCTCTATACCACTCCATGAAGCAATCATCAGCTTACTGATAAAGTGAGTTGTCTCAGTTGGGATAATCTATGGGCTGCACGAACAACGCATTAAGTGTCTCAAATTTTCCGGTAAAAAATTTCCTTAAGTTCGACAATGTTATATTTATGTAACATTAAAATTGTAAAGATCTATCAACTTGTATTGGTCAGCTACATTGTGGACAGCCATAGGATTCCAAGTAAACCAAAGATTGATATAACATGATGCTATTTAACTTTCTTACACTTCTTTTCTAAACTGTAAAGCCCTAGCTCTGAAGGTCTTCGCACTCCGCAAATGTTTCTACTCTTTGCTTCATTTTCCCAGTCATCCAAATAAACATTTTTCATAAAGGTCGGAAGAGATGACTAAATCCGCAAGTCGAGGTGAAAAGGTCTTGTGGTATTACTGCAATCAAGGTCCGTCGCGCTTGATTTTGTCTGGGCGAGTCTTCGGAGGTGAGTTCCGTGAAATTTCGCTCGAGATGTCGCTTAGCGCGCGAGCATCGCTTGAGCGAGTGCGCGGTTAATTCTGGGAGTCCACCGTACTTGGCGAAGAAGACTTTATGGACGTCTGACCAACTGTAATAGATAGTCCCTCTTTCATTTCGTACCTCCCGAATCCCAGAGAAATCCCCCGCGGCTAAATTCCAAACCCGCTGGATTCGTCCCAAGGGCATCTCGCTCACTTTGAGCCGCAGAAACGCCTGTCTGTTATTGCGAATCCACGAGGGTAGTTCAGGAGCGCTGGTGTTCAGTATAACCCAAGTCCATAACCAGCCAGGCAAATATCCGTATTTCCCTGAAGAATAAAACCGCTCCGATAGATAAATCTTTGTAACTGTTCGGGACATTGATACTAAGCGATATATTTCGTAAAACGATTTGAATGGCCTCTTCATTTTTAGATCAAGTTCGAAGTCTCGTCGAAGGCGTTCTTTCCACAAGGGATCACTGCACATGATGCCATCTCGTAAACGTCGACAAGTCTGACAAAGTCTCGCCACTGACTTTGCATCCATATATATTGATACATAAAGAAGGATTTCATTGCTAAGGCTCGTTATGTAGCACTTTTTTTCCTCCTTTTCTTCCCTCGTTGTTGTACCATGCCGGCTAGCTAAGGCCATATATAATTGGAAGTAATAGTATTTTCTCCGGTGGCGATTTTGTCGAGCTCAAGTACTCGCGTAATTCTTTTCTGTTCGTGCGACTCTTAAAGACAATTTACTTTGTGCATGTCACCGGTTATTCTCTGACGACTCGAACTAATGGCTTGCATAATTACATTAATGCGCTCGATTTATACCCTCGTTATCGCTGAAAATCAGGTAATTGCTATGACGTAACAAACTAATTATAACCTGAGGGAGAGCGACTTTTTGCTTTAACCTGGCTTCAATCAATGTAATCAAAATCTTTTGAGCGGGTGCGCGGTACACCCCTCCGTACTTAGCGAAGAAAGCAAACAAAAAGACCAACAATTTACTCATGAAATTGCGCAGGGTTAGCAAGTTTTATTACTTACTCGATGCCGAAATTCACAGAATGATGTAATGTACTTGGCCAAATCAGAGCAAATGCGTCATTTATGAGCCAATCAGGAGCAGACAGGAACTCGTGCCCCTTTACGTAAGTGGTTGGTACCAATTGCATGTTTTTGCTTCAAATTCTGATTTATTGTGCATTTGTTGCTAACTAGAGTCTCACGGTGTAGGCGCGGGCATATAATTAAAGAATTTCTGGCGTAATCATCTAATAACCTGATAACTCGAAGCAAAACAAACGTCCAATTTCAGCATAGTCGAAGGAATACCTCTCTAGCGCGCGCTAAACTAGCATACGGTCATTATGACGAAAGAGTCGGGCGAATTGTCAGCAGAAGAATGTCAAAAATAAACTTGTCAGACTGAACAACATGGCGGGTCCATCCAAGCCACCGGTTTCTGGGGGAAGTCTCGTTGCCACAAAGTATCGTCTTTTAGGCAAGATTGACGAGGGATCCTTTGGAGTCATATATCTAGGGAAAGATATTGACAGTAGACAGCAAGTGGCGGTAAAAATTGAGTCTCAGCAAGCAAGTCAACCACAAACGCTCTTAGAAGAAGCTCGTTTGCTCAAAGCGTTGCATCGCGTTGGTGAAGATGACAATGTGGTAAGGATACCCTCATCTCATTTACCTTTAAAATGTTAGCGAGCAAAAGCAAGCAAAACAGTCAAGCGAACTCATCGAAACAAAACTTCTTACCACCGTTGAGAGCTAACCACAGGCTAATCCAATCGTCATTCAGTATGCAGAGCGCAAGTCTACAGTACGCAGCGGGGCGCCCTGGTACGCAGTCTTTTGGCGCTCCAGTTAGCCTGAATAAAAATTTCCTATCAATGATAGTAAGAGCGGATCCAGGATGTTTCAAGGGGGTGAGGTGGGGCCGTGGATGGTACCTTGGGGTTGCAGGATTAATGGGTCATGCTTCCAACATGTTTCAATTACAAAATTGGAACCTGCGTAATTTAAAACTGTAACCGGCACCAAAAATACTGCCAATACCACAAAGTAGAGCGTTTTCCCGCTCTTAATGAAGGGAAGAGAACGCGTAGCCGTCCATGGCCTCTTTTTGGTATTTAATAATGGCGCGAAAGAAGTTCCCTCTCAATTTCGTTTAATTTCAGGAGGGTTTTCCTCAAGTCCTATGGTGTGGACAGGAGGCAAACAAGAACATTTTAGTTATGGAACTACTAGGAGCCAATTTAGATCAATTGTTGCTCAAAATGTCTGGAAAATTTAGTTTAAAGACTGTACTGCAGTTAGCTGACCAGATGATTGCCAGGATCAAGTTTGTTCACGACAATGATTATCTGCACCGTGACATCAAGCCAGAGAATTTTCTCATGGGTCGACGGGATAAAGCGGATAAGGTACGCATTATCTCGGGCCTAGAAATTTTGAAATCACTGGTTATCCTTGCAATGTGATTGGCTCTTAGCGGTGCGATTTACTTACGAACCGCACTATCTTTCCTCCAAGTTGCATCTTTTCTCAGCCAATGAGAATGGGACAGTAAAACAAAACAACCAATCGGATTTTAAAGCTTTTTTAAGCTAACCAATCACATTGCAGGAAAATGAAAGACAAAAAAGCCATTGTTTGGCAAATTTGGCTATTAAATTGTGCGATTTCAAAGTGGATCAAATAAAGTGGCAATTGAACTTCGGGTCATGAAATTTTGGTCTGAAATAGTACTTGTGATTTCAAATCGAACTCGCGCTGCACGCTCGTTTGATTTTGAAATCACACGTCTGATTTCAGACCAAATTGCACTCCACTCAGTTCAATTATAAGTACAAAGAGTCTCCCAAGGGGTTTTATCCATGACCATAGCACAGCTAGCAACTCTGGCTGTTGAACTTGCTTACACCTGTAAAAGTAGTCATTGCATATATTTTATATAGCTTGCACAAGCTACTATCTTCTGACGTACAAAATCAAAAACGAAAGCAAACGAAAAAGAAAAACAAAACTGAAAATGTATAGAAAAGTATATAAATTTTTACACCAACATACATATCTGTAGAAGGAGAGATCAACCAATAGCAATCCAGCAATCAACCAGTACCGAAAATCGATATCATGTCACAGGTCACACAATTATACATCGTGGATTGCCGTCTATCCTGATTGTTACAGATGATCGATTCATCAATCACTGAATCGACCATTTTTTTTTGCATGCAGTCACTGTTTTAAGCTTCTTCAGCTTGCGGGGCCTTGTACAAATAAGGGTTATTGGCGAGTGGACGCGGCCATCGCCGTTGATTGTTTTGGATTGTACGTTGGTCTTGACTGTTTACCATTGATGTAATGTATGTTCAGTTGAACTGCTATCGTGTAGTACAATAAATATAAGGGCTTCTTTGCAAACTTTAAAGTCGTTCCTAGGTTCTGTTCTGCCTTGCGAACTCTGGAAAGAAGTACTTTTAAAATTTGCCGTCGGGGCAGTCGTTCAAAATACGCAGAACTCTGTCATTTTTCCGCTTTGTAGAAACACTGTTCTTCTCATCATACCTTTGGCGTTAACGTAGTGGTCTGCTAATAGGGACCTTAGGCAAAACACGACGGCAACGGCAACGAGAACGTCACGAAACAAAAGGTTTAATGAGCAAAACAATAGCTGTGCATGTGCATTATATTTTTTGGTACATTTATTTGTTCTCCTCTCCAAAACAGCAACGCGAAATGACCAAATTCTGCGTTGTTTGGAGAACGTGAACCACAACGGTTAATGTTTCGTATTTCTATTTGGAACTCAGTGAACGCATTCGTAGCCTATTCAGCAGGGGCAAGTTTTAATACCGACAAACACACTGAATAGATCTAAATAAATAAGAAATTCCAAAGTAAATAGACTGAACACATATTTTACTAGGCGTCGTCCTCGCCTTCGCCGTCGTATATGCGTAAGGTCCCTATTAGGCGCTTTGCACGAACCGGTCACATGGTACAAAATCACACACCGGGGAGCGCCAGTTGCACAGCCGAGCAAAGCAAGCTGCAGCAGTCCACCTTGACCTGCCTTTGTTTTAGAAGTCCCACAGTGCAACTTGCGTCCCAGCATGTGTGATTTTGTACCATGTGACCGGCCGGTGATGAGTTTTAGCAAATCACGACGGCGACGCCAACGAGAAAGTCGTCAAACAAAAGGTTTCACGAGTATAACAATAGTTTTGCAGGTGCGTTTGGGATCTCGGTACATTTCGAAATAGCCGTCTCCTGCAAAATTCAGTAAAACATGAAATGACCAAGTTCTCTATATTTTAGAGAACGCGGACAACAGTGGCTAGTTTTTCGCGTCTTTCTTCGGAATTAAGACGAAATCCGATAGAAGATGGAGCAATTTCAGGTTTCAGTGGACAAAAATCTGTACCAGAGTAATTTTAAACATTTTACAGTCATTTTTACATTTTTTTAAAAGCTAAATACATAAATAATTGCCTGAAATAACTCCGAAAAATAATTTCCCACGGGAACGAGAGAAAATAAATTTCAAAGTTCAGTGATTTTGTGGAAACACAGGCAAAATTCCATCATCAATTTCATTTCACCAAAACTTTTAAGCGTTTCATACGAACTTCAACATTCGTTTTCGACGTTTGGTGTTGCTAGAAATGAATTGTTTTGAGAAGATAACTAAAAGAGCCCTACAGAAGTTTGCAATACAATGTAAATAATCTTGGTACAAGATTTTTGTCCAGTTGTTACTCCAACGTCTGGCGGATTCCGTCTTAAACGCTGTCATCGCATCTTGAGTAAGTTTTTAGACCGACAGTCGTACTAAAAAGATCCACACAGCTGAGACATTCGAGTGTAAAATATAAATCTATCAGACGTCGACTTCAGTATCGCCGTCGTTATTGCTAAAACTCCCTTTTAATTAAGAAGTCCAAGACACCTCTTCAGCCAATCAGATTTCGGGTCCGATAGTCAGCCACTGCACATGATATGTTAATAATGATATTTCTCTTTGCGTCATATCTATTTTAGGTTTACTTAATTGATTTTGGACTTGCCAAGAAGTACCGTGATAAACGTGTTAAGCATATCAGATTTCGACAAATGGAAAATCGTGAAATCACCGGAACAACCCGCTACGCCAGTGTGAATGCACATAAAGGCATGGAGCCCAGTCGAAGAGATGATTTAGAGTCCATCGGCTATGTCCTCGTGTACTTTTGCAAAGGATCCTTACCCTGGCAGGGCCTGCAAGCACGCAATGACCAAGAGAGGTATAAGCTGATTACCGAGAAGAAAATGTCCATTTCCGTAGAACGGCTTTGCCATGAGCTGCCGAATGAATTTCGGGATTATCTGAACTATTGCAAGAGATTACAATTCGAAGAAGAACCAGATTATGACTTCTTAAGAGGACTGTTCAAACAGGTGGCATTAAAGCTAGAAATTGAATATGATGGAGTGTTTGATTGGAACCTTAAAGAGACGGAAACCAAACGACCAGATAATGCCCGACCAAATGTGTCTTCATGACTGATTTCAAATTGTTTGTTAGGTTTGTATTTTAAATCGAGATTTATAGTTAAATGTGCCACTTTTAAAATCTTATGTATTCTTCATAAATAAAACAAATTAAAAAAGAAATACACAGAATGTGCCGATGTTGTGTTTAATTTTTTTGGTCAAATATAGTTACTCTGCATCGTTTCTTATCGCGACTC
>JAHPZR010052412.1:15000-35000 GCA_019787425.1 Platygyra sinensis
GAACGTCTCGGGAGTTAAAACAACAGGGTGAATGTTTCTTAAACTTAACCCTCAGGTAAATCAATATTCAATGCAGTCACTAAGTTTCAAGTTCATGGACACACTTTAAGCTGACTAATTTTCAGCCCTAACTCAATGTTGCTCTTATTTTCAGGGCTTGTGGGTTGTTTCTTCGTTGCGATTTTTTTTTTCCCGAATTAATCGCCATGCCATTGCGCATTTCGTTTCTGTGTGAAACGCATGTTTGTTGTTCGACAATTTTTCGAGGCTCGACGCTGAACGCAAGTGGAAAATTCTGTGTGAAATTAGACCCGGCCGATGAACAAGGTATTGTGAGTTGTCGCTCAGTCGCCGCCTATATCTTCACCTTTTTTTTCTATCCTTCCACTTTACTTCCCTTCCCAAAGCCTAATTCTCAGGCTGTCAAAGTTAGTCTAACTTGGTCTTATCGTTATTTTGACGCCTGGGTATATAGCTTGTTGCTTAGGAATCTTGGAAGCGGAATTGTTTCAGAATAGAACGCCTACGTTTTTTTCGCTTACTGACATAAACAATGTTTCAAAAAAATTCCCATGGAGGATGAAAACCAGAATTCTCCACACAAGATCAATACTTTGTCGCGATGGTAGGTTATGAAAAAACCAAACCATGAATTATAAGCGACACTCTCAAGTGCCGACAAATTCGGGACTGACTTAATCACAGAAAAACACACACTGTTCACTAGGACACAGAGATGAGGAATAGAATTAATTTCCGGATTTCACTTACTGGCTATTGATCAATCGGGAATATCCAATGTAGCTGAGCTCAGTGTAATGCAAAATATAGCCAGTCAAAATAGCGTCAAATTAAGTAGATCAAGCCGCAGAAAAAACGGAATGTTATTTGGTTGTAATTGATGCTCCGGGGAAGTCTACTGTAATTTCCTGTCAAGAGACGAGCAGCAAATCCGTCCTCCCTTTAAAAAGATCCGTCATTTTCAAAACAAGTCTTCTCAGCAAAGCTGATCTGTGGAAAGCGCCGAGGAGGGGAAACCGCTGTTTATTTTGGTGGAAACAGGCGCTCACGTTTTCTACTGGCAATGTCAGTGGCCATCTCGATTCTTTCAGTTGTTAACGGATTTTGTTCAGTAGCGGGAACAATTGGAAACCTACTGGTGTGCTTTGTCATCTACCGCAATGAAGAACTCCAAACAGGTGTCAACTACTTCATACTCAGTCTCAGTGTTGCTGATTTCACTGTTTGTTCCATCGCTCAGCCGTTATACATTTACTACTTGAACCAAGAATGGAACACTCGTGACTTTGAGACTTTCAAGCTCATCTCGTACATTGCTTTGCATTCTTCGTTTCTTAATCTTTTGTCTCTGACAATCAATCGATTATTCGCGATCTGGTTCCCTTTCGAGTATGGTACTATTATGCGTGGCAGGAACATCGCCGTGATCGTGTGTATTGTATGGGTGATTTCGATTGTTATGGCACTTGTGTTCACTTCAACCCCGTTAAAAAAACCTGCTCCATATTTTCATTTGGGTATGCTGCTCGTGTTTCTCGTCGCGTACTTGAAGATTTATTGCATCGCTCGAAAACAGCGCCATCGAATCGTCTCCCAGTTTCAATCTGTTTCTTACAACTACAGAGTTAGCATGGTACTTCACGATCATTTGACAAATCGAACTTTAGCAATTTTGATCAGCGTTTCTGTTGTTCTCTTTTTGCCCGATACATGGTTCCAACTGGCTGGCAGTGACGACTATACGAGATTCCGCTGGTCTTTCACCACAATGTTTATGAGTTCATTTTTAAATCCTTGTGTCTACGTGTGGAGATGCGAAAAGTTTCGCGTGGCGTTATATAAGACTTTTGGTTTGTCTCGCCGCGGACGTCGATCGAAAACGAACTTTGCAAATAGGAAACAGGTGAATAGAAACAACTCTAAAGGAGTCTCCCTGAGCGTGAACGGAAACATTGAAACCAGTGCAGTTAGAGTCAGAGATGTAGATGATGTAGAAACAGTGTTGTGACAATTTAAATTTCCAACGAATTGTTCCTGAAAACAAAGCACGTTTCAATCAGTGTTTGATTTGAAGAGTTAACAAAAATCAAAAACTGCAATCGTCAAGTGGCGGTGTTTAACATTTCGTTTTTATTTCTTATATGCTGAATGTTGTTGGTATTGAGTAGATAACATAAACGTCGTTAAAGTTCAGTTTAACCTACTTAGCGAGAAAATAACAGCACTTGTTAATCATTTTTGAAAGTTTTGTGTCAGGCCATTGACGTGCAGCCGTTCAATAACTAATTAAGGATGGTGAAATCTTCAGAAAAACCGGTGGCCATGACTGACAACACGGAATCTAAATTTACTGCTGTTTTTTAGCGTCTTTTATCATTGACGCAAACGGAAGGCGGTGAGCTAAATTTTCTGATTTTTACCCACGCTATGGTAAAAAAAAAAACGACTCAAGATACGTGATAAGAGCCTGAAGCAGCTGTTTTTTACTTCAATTTAGCACATTTCGTGATCCCCAATTGTTTTAGCTAGCTGATCACGGATTAAGCTTTTATTTGTAAGAGATCTCATACTGCTCAATAATAATGGTCTGTCGGCTCCAAGACTGGCGTTTCATCACTTCTGTATTTGTTCCACTGAGGAAATCCTGTGGTCGCGAACTTCATCCTTTAACAAATCCATTAGACTGTGGATATCACTCTTGAAGCAAGACTAATTAGAATTTAGTTTGGTAATTTAGATTCTGCAAGCGCACTGATTGGCTAATAGTCCATGCACGTTTTATCTGATTAGAACATAAAATATGGAAGATCATATTTTATGAAGTTTGGCGTTTTTTGAAAGGTCCGGAATATTTCTAACATAAGCCATGAAAGAAGGCGAAAACCAAGTTTTGATAGTCTCAAATCAAAGTTGGTCAACTGAAGACACTTTAAGTGAAGAAAGGCGAATACCACTCTCCTAAGGCTGACTTACTGTCTAGAATCATTCTTCCGTGTTCTCACGATCCCTTTGTATTTGCCTTAGCATAATTCAATCGGCTGCGTCTACATTTGCAAAGTAAAAT
Organism: Platygyra sinensis; assembly: GCA_019787425.1. NCBI lineage: Eukaryota > Metazoa > Cnidaria > Anthozoa > Scleractinia > Merulinidae > Platygyra > Platygyra sinensis. Next base: position 18,086 of record JAHPZR010052412.1, read on the forward strand.
ACTACTCATGTTTTTACAAATTAAAATACCTGAAAAACGCGCAGTGATTTAGGAATGTCTTTTTTTGGTTGAAATATAGCTCAGCAAATTCTCAACCAGGAAAGAAAGAAGAAGTTCTAGCATATTTTTCAGCCACACTTTGCTTCCTCATTTAGAACCAATATTTCCGCATCGAAGTTAACATTTCCCCTTCTGCGGGAGGCCTAAAATCAGAAAAAACAAAACTATATTTAATGCTAGCCGGAGTGGTCTGGAAATTAAGCCCTGTTCTTGATAAGCATTTCAATGTCTGCTTACGGAATATTATGTTGTTATGAGTTTGGTTTATAATGTTACTATATGACTGACCGGAGCAGTTGAAAAAACGAGAAGTATACTCAGTATAATTTTTTGCCTATCCTCTCCTGATTCAGTGGGCAACGTTTTTATTTGCTGCCTAACCACAATAATGTACAACTCATTTTACGGGAAAAATTTGTTCTACCAAGACTCAACGAACGATGCCTCGGAAAAGAGTTGCGGCGGTGAAGAACAGAAGCAGTGAACTACAGCGAACTTTAAGCACATATTTGTGCGGTCAAAGGATCGATATTTTAAGTTTGTTATCAAAACAAACAAGTGATTTGCCTTTTTTCCTTGCAACAGTTCCTTAAGGAAATAGGAGGCTCTTCCTCCATGTTTAATTTCCAACTTGTTCTTGTTTTCGCAAAACAGTCGATCACAAAAAGATCAGGGAGAGAAACCAATCCGATTATAACAGAACACAACACCAGACAATGGAACGCCGGAACATGTTGAAAAATATGAGTGCTAAAGTAAGGAAGCTTTTTCTAAGAAACAAATAAATTATTTGTGGAACAACAATTGTGGTTCACTAAATGTCTGAAAAAAGGCGTGAAATTATTGATAGCTTCAACTTCCTTTTTAGAGTTTTAAACAGCAATTCCATGACAAAAACAGGAAGATTTTGTTCAAACATGGCACAAATGTTGGGTTTGACGATTAAGTAAAATGCGACATAAAGAAGATCAAATTACATAAATCCTTTATGCTTCAAGATATCAATCGGTTGTTTGACCTTTATACATAGTTTAGTAAAACAAAATTCAAGTGGTGTAGGAAATACAAAAAACTCATATCAATCGGCCATTGTTTTGTCTCTGTCAGCAGTTGAGCAACTTGTCTGCTACTCATAGCAGCCCCAGGGGAGGGGGGGGGGGGGGTTACGTTCAGCACGGGTACTAGTCGTCGGAATTGGCTTCCGCTGGCTGTTTACACAGTTCACATTTACAGTTTCGTTGTCATCAAGCTTGATGTGACAGAAAATAAGAAACGATAAGGAAACAAACCCTGGCCACTCTGAACGATGATAACTGTTATAACCAAAGTAGTTTTAAACCACTGACCTCAGAAAATGAAATATGAAAGTATATTGAGGTCACTGAACTGATTTCTAATAGCAGATTTACACGTTGTCGTCAATTGACTACAACTACCACACTTCGTTTCGTTTTTTTTCTTCATTGTCCCAGTGGAGTTTTTAATAGATCAGATCAAGGTTATCCACCGAGGCCGAAGGTCTTTAAGTTAATTCAAGGTAAATCCGAACGTTCTGATTGGTTCTTTCTTGTTCGGGATTTCGTCATAAGAACAGTTTCCATGCCAGGAAACGGTCGGTCCTAAGCTGTCTATATTTTGTTCGAAAGCCAGCTAATTTACAATTTGCAACTAAAACTACGAGAAGGAAACGTTACAATACTCTCATTCTTCGCAGAGAAACTACCCAAAAGATTGATATTTTACAGCTCACAACATGGAGGAGGAGGACGAATATTCCCCAAGTGAATTTGGTGTGGAACGTCTAATATAGAAAAACTGAAACAGACATTGGAAGACTGAGAAAGTAGTCAGGAGGCCATAGACGATTTTATAAACAAACAGAAAGTGCAAAATGATCGGAACAATCTTTTCCGGGTATGACAAATGAAAGAATTGAAGCCCTACCTGCGAAAGAGCTTGACCACCTTTTGTCCAAGTTTTTTTTTATGAACACATAAGTAGGAAAAATGGAGAATTTAGAAGAGTACGAGTCCAGCGATAATTTCCAATTTTCAGCGCAGAATTCAGTCCAGAATGAAAAGAACCGTCGAAGTGTTACATCAGCTCCTTTTACGTATTCTGGATCTGAAGGATACCTATGTTGACACACCTACTTTAGTTGATAAATTAAGCAAGTTGATTGTATAATAGGCTTGTAATTCTGTAATCTTGCAACGTATTGTAATGACTCTAGTTCTATCTTCTATCTTTCCTTTTTCTTTTTCTTTCCTTTCTTCCCCTTTCTTTTTTTTTTTCAATCTCCCCCTACTGAATTACTTTATGTTCAAGTGTCCTCTGCCCGCCTCGAATAGCTGAGCTATATGCGAGCAGAGGAAGTTGTTATGTATATATCTGTATGAGAATAAATGAAATGAAATGAGAGTGACGAGGACGATTGATTAAGGCTGCTGCTACATGTACATCAGCGGTGTATAAGTTTAAATAATTTTCACTGCAACACTCTTTGATTTTTCTTCATCCATATTTTGTGATGCGTAAGTTAAGATACTCCGGCCAGGATCGACAGAAACCCTTTTCCGAAATTTAACAACCTACAGCTGTTGAGACTTCTGTCCAATTCCGTTACAAATCGTTCTTGAAATCTCGTTTACTTTACGTTCAACATTATTTACCTTCAATAAATCTGTTTTCAAACTCGTGGTACTAGAAGCTTGTTCTTTCCCGGTAAATTGCTCGCGTCATCAAAACCGTTACGGTGGAATCCCTTTGGATGCAAGTGAACCGAAGTCCGTTTTTTTAACAAAACAAACAAGCATGGCCCGAGTGCCATATAATAAACTACTTACTAACCAGCTAGAAAGTACTGCCAAATACTGGCCATCGGTCGTTTTTGTATTGACTTCACTGTGCTTGGTCCGTACTGCCACGACCTCGGTCAATATTGCCCAGTCCGGCCCTCGCGCTCGGTTAGTAAGAGGTTAATATTAATTATTAGAAAACAGTCCTAAGAAAGTACGCGCGCTGATTGGTTAAAAATCGTGTTTGTATAACTCGATGGAGACACAAAACTAGCGCGTGCTTGTTGACGTAGTGATGGCGCGAGCAAAGAGAATTTACATTTTGATATCCAAAGCTAACAAGCTGTTTTCCTTTTTCTCGTCGTGGTGTTTTCTAAAAGAAATAGAAAACATGTACTTCGTGTTTCTATCGAGTTATACAAACACTCGTGAAAGTTTGGGAGAACTCGAAAAAGCTGTGGAAACTTTTAAAGTATAGAAGAATGGCGTTTTTCTTTTTAGAATATCTGTTTTCGTTTTAGAGATATTTACCTTTTTGTGAGTAAAGTGATGACGTCATTGGTGGTTTCACTAATACAGTACAACACTCAATATCACGCAATATCTCTGGAAATATTAAAGCGGCGTTCTTCAAACTTGGCATCAATACTGTACATCACAAAAGAAGCCAAATGACACCTGTCGTGCTGTTGCCATGACAACAGTCATGCCGCTGGTCCTGTTTTAATTGAGACTAAAATTTCCAGATTTTATCCTAAACAAGGATCATCCACTCACAACAATCTAATGGGAATAGTTAAGGCAATATGGGAACCATTTGTGTGCCGAGCTAGACCCTCTGTCCCACTTTAAAAGATTGCAATTGGGGATATTTGGTTTTTCACAGAAAGAGACTGGAGCCGAGAGTGTTGCCATGACAACAACATAGTAGGTGTCATTCTATTTCTTTTGTAATGTACGTTTCTGGTGCCACGTTTGAAGAACACTGCTCCAATATTTCTGGAGATATTCCTGATTGAGTGTTGTACTGTTTTATTGGAACCACCTATGACGTCATCATTTGCCTTATTTGCATAATACAAAAATGTAAATATCTCTAAAATAAAAAAGGTATTCCCAAAAAGAAAACGCCATTCTTCTTTACTTTGAAAATCCTTTCAAATAAGCAGCAATTATTTTTTACTTCATTGGCACTTTAACAAAACGGTAACTGGAAAAAATTAAGTGAATGATAGACATCATATACTTGAAAAATGCCAAAATTACACTTTCTGTTTGTTTTGCGGTCAGTAAATTCATTTCCGATGTCAGCGGTGGAAAGCCTGTCAGTTCTTTCTTTGTGTATGCTTAAACTGAATTGTCAGGTTACTAAATCGCTCCTGGTTCATCCTTGAACGGAGCCATCGTTTTAACCTCCTGGCAGTCGAAAAGGATCTATCACCGGCTGCACTGGTTGCCGAGTTTACGAGAATCAGATCACATAATTACGTGATAACTTCTTTTATAATTTTTCGTTCTGTGTTGGGTAGCTCTTTATTGTTAACTATGATGTCGTAACAACACGAATAATCACCATCCTTCAGCAGCACTCGTTCCTGACGAGAACCTTTATGGGCAAACATCGCTAACAAAGTTTATATTTTATCTTCTGAAAACAAAGACTAACTTGAAAAGAGCAAAAGTAAGATTGTTGAACGAGCATCTTTATCTGGTTTTAATGCGTCAATTAGTCCAAAATCCTTTGCCCTTTTTTTGTCTATTTGGTAAAATAAAACGTGATTCATGCTTCTGTCAAATTCTACAGCGCACCAAAAAGTGACTAAACTGTCTGTAGCTTAGGCCAGAAGCTCCCGTCTTTGTTGATCAGCTCATGTAATCGTTAACAAAGATTCGACTACCTGCGGCGCACGGAAGCCCAAGGAAAACCACTTTTCTCAAAAGAGTGTGTATTTAATTTGATGACCGTCAGAGTTGGGTTGAACAGACGGCAGTAAATTAGTCGTTGTTTCGGACCGCCAACACGTACGTCATCAGGAACGTAACCGCCTAAGCACGGTCCTTGTTTAAATTGCTCAAAACAGAGATGATTTCGAAGATATTAACCAACAGTCATCCCTCAAAATGCTGGAAATCACGTACGCGTTTCTGAGAACATAAAGACGTCTCCGGTGGTGGTGGAGAGGTGAAGCATGCCTCGGACCCTTAGAATGATCCACCTTCGGTGGACAATTCTCCTAATAAAAAGAATAATCTAATGACGATTAACCCCTTAACATTTCTTTTTTTGAGGGCTTTCCTACAGTGGCAAGTTGTCACTGGTTTGGAAGCAGAAAAAAATAATAGAAAGCTTGGCAAACTATATGTGGTTTTTAAGAGTACAAAATGCTACAAATGCTGTTTGCATTTGTGGACTTGCGTGCGTGTGCATTTTTGGTTACATTTAACCTAGAAAAGTTAATTATTTTTGTTAATTCAATCAAGAGAATACGAGCTAGGACCTGTTAAGGACTCACATCTGAAACAACGATCTGTAACAACTTGACTGCAAAAGTTTCAGTTAAATGCCGCTAAATGGTGTTCAATATGTGCTTCTTTGACAGATTTTATCAGCTTAATTAGAATATTTCGCAATGTGCAAGATCAAAAACTTGTTTGAAATACAGTTGACACATTTTTGAATGAAGGGGGTAAGTTTCTAAAGAAACTATGGTGCTGCGTCGGTGGGAGTATTACAGGATAATTTGGTTTTATCAACTGAGTTGATAATGTGAATTAGCCACCGTAAAGAGATTCGAAAGCTTTGAATGGTCTCTTTCTTAATGATGCTCTACTAAAAAAGGAGGTCTTGTCATAGTCGAGACTGTGTGATCAACTTAAAAACCTATTTTATTTTTCCATAACATGCTTATAAAGTCATCGTTCGCCGGCGCTGACGATAATTTTAAAAAAAAGAAAACAATTTACAAGGTTAAATGTTTTCTCTTCTACAAATATTGCCTCCGTCGGATTGTGGCTTTTAATCGCATGCGGATTTTGGTCATAAGTAGGGTAAGCATTAATTTTTGGAAGCGGGCCGCACACCCGCACCCGATTTTTCTTAGAGTATCCCCCGGGATGGAAACGACCAATCTCGAGGGGTGAGTCACGCGACTGTTATGCGCGCGCCATATATATATACTATTATTAAAAACTGGATCATTGGATAATGCAATTCGAGAGTTTTCATTGGCTAAGCCATCATGGTATATGAGCCATTATACCATGATCTACAAAAATGGCGAGCGTATGCGTGATTTTTTGGGCCTTTTTGTTTTTATTGTAGTCTAGTTTTCTACATTTTGGGGGCGTTTTTAATAAAACAATTATTCCACTCGCGCTTGTTGGATATGAGACGATTATAGCCAACTCGGCGCTACGCGCCTCGTTGGCTATCTATCATCTCATATCCAACGCGCGCTCATGGAATAATTGTTAAGTATACTAAATGGTAATAATGCTGCCGAAGGGGAGAAAACTTTTTAAAAGTATGCTAACAGTCACCCTATAAACTGAACTGTGAAGAATTCATTTGCACAAGATATTTGAATCGTTATGATAGGAAATCAATTGAAATTGTTATTGGATTGGGTGCTTTGTGGGAGTGCATAGATATTGCGTGCAAGTGCCCTTTTCTTCACCAGAATTTGAACTTAAGGACGTTCGCGCTAATTGTTTCTGCGCATCCTTACTGCGCACGCAAATTCACATGCCGCGTCATCCATGAGGGCGCGCGCTAAGTCATAAAATAAGGAAATGATAGGGCGTATGGCCATTGCTAGAGCTTTGCATGGATATAACGATCTTGGACGTTCGGTGACCCCAATTTTTCTTTCGATGGATCATTTTTCTACTGATTTTCTACGTTTACGGAAAAAAATAAAAAAATCTATCGACTAGAAGTTTGAATTTTTGGCAAAATGCACCATCGAATTCCGTTCTTATTAGCTCTTCGCGCATCTGTGCGGCGGTTTCAAATGCCTCTTAAAGGGTTAAATTTTGTAAAAACGTCAGTAACATTTGGAATTATTTATGCAACAGACTCACTTCTACAAAATATGACTGAGATCGTTTGCCTCTGTTGACTCACCTTCGATATTTCTAACTATAAACCCTTGCAGACCGTGCTCAGTTATATGGGGCAAATTTTTCGAAATCAGTGCAGTTTATACCACACGCTTTATCTTTGAAACGAAAACGGTGACCCCCAATTTTTTTTTTGCATTTCTGGCACAAGTAACTCATTATCTGTCTGCACTAAAAATTTAAAAAACTTCTATCGACTGGAAAATTTTCGCGCGAACGTCCTTAATACACGTTTTACAAGCAGAAATTTGACCCTGAAATAAAGGAAAGGCAAATTTTTACATGAGTCAAGTTAATTGTTGCGGAGTGAGCGTAGCGAGCGAGCAGCAACATAATCAGGATTTAAAATTAAAAGAATATGTAAAAGGAAGTACGAATTCTCCAATTCACGACTTCTTACCAGAATACATTGCAATTAACCAGAGCGGATTGTGCCACGAACAACACGAGGCTGTCGCGTGGATTTCGATGAGAATTTTTGCTCTGATTTACTTGTAAAACGATGTGCAGGAGATGTTATTGACTTTCACAACTATGTCATTTCTTTGAAGTCTCGCCTTCGTGGTCGAATTCTTAAATCAGATGAAGAGAAATCATCGTTACTAAAACTTGTAGAATAATTAAAACAAACGGAAAGTGTAGAACACACTTATTTCATATATGCTACGATCTACTCCTTTTAATCCGAAGTTTTAGCATTTTCACATATCCGGCGATGCCGGACGCGTCTTCGACAATGTCAACACTCCAGAGACATTTAATGCGTACCGGTACAGACTTTATAAGTGAGATTTCAGTCTGCTGCTACAATTTTCACATCTTTTAATTTCCACATCTTTCGATTTCCATCCTTTTGATTTTCTGGTAAAGGGGAGGTAGATGTGAATCGTATGTGTATGTGCTTTATTGTCTCGATCCCTTGTCACAGTATCCGGTCATCTCGCCACCAGGGAGTTTCGCCACCAGCCATTTCGCCACCAGGAACCCATCTCGCCATCAACCAACTAGCCGCCAAGTAAACTGAGTAGTCGAGGTGAATTAGCTGTTCGAACGAGAGTAAAGTAGTCGAGATGGAAAAGCTGTTCAGACGAAGTTCGTTTGCTTGTCTGTATGCAAATTACATGTTGTAGGTGATGTGATTTGATAAATGTTCCGCCGTTGTCTTTGGCGAGCGACATTAATACGCGTATGTTCTTATTTTGTAGCATGGTTTTCAAAACAACACAAGTCGCGTTTTTTTTTTTACTTTCTTGTTGCGATTGTGCAGCAGTCTTTGCATTGCCTTCGAAGCTGATTTTTTATTTATTTATTTTGGAGTCGTTTAAAAAATGAGACACAACTAAGCTATTTATACAAAGTAAGCTGATATCTTAGGGCTACCGCCGGTGCAGCACATCGTTCAACGTAATACAAACTGTGTGAAGGTAGAACGAATTTCAGTCTCTTCGGCTTGTGGTTCAATGTTATTGCCCCCGCAGGGTTTTGGCCCAGAGGCCAAAACCCGAGGAGGCATTATAGTCTCCCCCGGGTATACGTATAAAGAATGTGTGAAATATGAGAAATATTGGTGTAGTATGCGAATCAATCCCGATTTGAAGAAACTAGGCGCGCACGGTGGTCCCGGTTAATTTTTCAGTCAGCTCGCAAGGCAATGCTACATGGGTAATTCTTGCAACCACGAACACGAGGAGGAGATCGAGGAAGATATTATTTGCTGCACGAGGAGGAGAAGAGAATATTTGCGAAAATAAATTTTAGGGCGGGTATCTGTCATCACAGTGATTTCTTTATATCTTGAATTCAAAGGTTAATTAGCGGTACCGGATTGAACTGTTTGGTACAGAAGTTGATTTGTCGGACACAAATCAGCAACGGGGTTGACAGACTCGACCCAAATACTACACGTATCAAGATCACGTTTATTTGGACCGCTTATTTTTACTGAGTAATCTTACGTGGCGTAGAGCCCATGTGACGGCTGGCTTGACTGGCAGGGATCCAAACGTAAAATAAATGTCGTTTTCGTTGAGGACAAAATGATTGACTCTAATTTACATATATGGCGACAGTAACGCGATACTTCTGTTTACATCTCGGCAAAAAATCTCGACTTCTGTTCTGCTTTCAAGATACGTTTGCCTGTAGAGTCCTCGTATATTAAGGCAAATGATTTGTTTCAGTATCAGACTAGATCAACAGAGTGGTTTGATATTTTTTTTCCAGAATGCACTTCGTGAGAGTATTATGTAAAGAACATCATGTGATAGAATGAGTTAAACAGAATGTGTTGGTTTAGTTAACTTAGTTGATTCTTTGGATCATATATATGATAAGATGCCTAAGTTAGTTGAACAGTATGAGTGATATAGTTCATAACGAAAAATATAAAATTTCAGTTCATACAATAAATGATATTTTCCTTATACGCAGTGGAATTTTTATAAGAATTTTATATTCTTGACGAATAAAATAGAAGCGGGGGCAGATTTAGTGAGAACTATTACTAGTTAGATTATTGGTAATCGGTTATCTTTGGACCGGTAACCGTTGTCACACCTCCCATCGATTCGTAATGATGCATGAAGTTGATGCATACAATTTACACACCACAATTTGACACTACTTTAAGAAACAAGCAAGCACATGGTTCACTGCGCATCCTAAATCATCCATTGGCACATAACCACAATTCCTTGCTCCATATCACTGCGCATCCTAAAATATTTCCGTTCGCGCATAACCACAATTCCTTACGCATACCACTGCGCATCCTAAATCTCCCATTTGCGCATAACCACAATTCCTTGCGTTTGGTAAGAAAAAGTGATTGCAAGCCCCCATAATGTAATCTTCTGCTGATTAGAGAGCTGTCTCGCTCGTTCGCTTCAGGCTCACTCGCTGCGGCAGCAATCAAAGGCTAAATGCCACCAAAAAGGGAAAATTTGAGACTTTTCTAGTTGCTGGGCCAACCATGTGTTATTTGGACCTCTCACGCGATGTTTATTCTTTTACAGCGTATTCATTGAAAAGGCAAACAAGTTTCTGACATTTACATCTTTTATAACAAGAGAATACAATTTCTACATAGGATAAAAAGTCCAGAGGGGTCAATGTCGTGCTTCTCGTGTCGCTATCGAATTTTTGCGGCGCATTCGGTTCGCTGGTCGCCAATGGGTCGTGTTACCCAGTGTCGCGTTTACCCTTGGAAAGGCTAATCATTACCAGTATGCATCAAAAACAAGATAAATTAGCATATTAAATAAGCATGTGTCCAAATAACTTATGAAAGGGATGTAAAGTGTCGCTCAACAATTGTTTGTCAAAAGATAAGCAATCCTGACTGTTTCATTGATTTCTTGCCAATTTTTTCTTGAGTTGAGCCGATTTAAGGTAGGTAGCAAGATTTCTTTGATTTTGATGTTACCGACAAATACGCGTATGTATGCACATGTGTATATTTTCACGCTGAACTACGTTGAAGTCATAATAATTAATTAAGCGTTGTTGAATTCTTCTCAGTTATTAGCATTTAGTCCAAAGTGTTTCTCACGGTAAATTCTCGCGCGAGGATTACTTTGGAATCCTGATATTACAATTACAATTGAATCAGAAAATAACTCAAAACCATTACCTAGACAATATTTTATTCTTTTACGCCATTTTAATAGACACAATTCAGTTCCCAATCTGGAGGACAAAACAATGGTTGTTTTCTCCCCTGAGAGAAAGAACTTTTTCAAATAAAACCAATCTTATTGTTTTGTCCTCCACATTGGGTTTTTCCTCGCAAGTATCTTCTTTTATTTATTACCTAGTGGGCAGGAGGATATGGGGTGAATCGAACATTCCTGTGTAAGACATTTCCTGTGTAACCATTCTTTGCGTTCCAAAAGCTGTACGATTCCCGTAGATACCTTCTGGATTAATCAATTTTAGCTTCAAAAGACAGGCACAAAACTGACAATAAATTCAAGGTGTTTGGTTCTGTTGATTTTTTAAATACAAGTTTCGACCACACTGTGCTGATTTATATATTTATTTTTTGTTACGGAGAAAGGGGTGCACACCTTGGATACTCAAGCATTTTCAGCTATTTGTTGAAGTCCGTGCCCTCGGTTCACTCAACTCGCTTCTAAAGATGACAATGAGTGGTTAAGAACAAACCTCTAAAGAGCGGCTGAAGTGCACTTCCATTGCGCTTAACAGTCCTTACCAGCTTTTACTTACGTACTATCAAAACAATTTCAGGGAATTACAGCGAATATCAATCACATTCATTTTTCTGCAGCTTACTAGTATTACAACACACAAGACTTGACGTACAAGACACGCACATCATTTTCGCACAACTCGCGGTTCTCAAGCAAAAGAACGACATATAGAAAACGGAGAACTCCGACTTTTTTAAGCAAAGAGGAACGATACAGTTCGAGCAATTGGAAACAATTTCAATCAGTTAATAACAACTATGATTATAAACACTACTTCCCTTGGGTTTGAAGATGATGTTAGTGTCCATGTTCTCCTTGTTCCTAAGTTCTTCCAGGCCTTCAGTTAGTCGGCACAACGCAGAAAATAGAGCGCTAAAAAAAAGCGCGGCAACTTCCTCTCGCCGCTTTTTTTTTTTTTCATTTTTTCGCTCGCTGTTTTCTGCACTGCGCCCTGACTCTGACTGAACGCCTGGAAGAGGCTAGGCCACAAAGCGCAGGGATATTCGACAAAATCATGCTTTTGCTCCGTTTAGTAGCAACTTAAATTTGATGGTTTCGAAGAATAACAAATCCAGGGCAGCTCATGAATTGATCTGTCACTCAACTATACTTGAATTCAATGTATACTTACTAAGTTACTGTAAACCCACCTATTGACCTGTTTATTCTCAACAAAAAAAGCTGGGCGAAAAGTCAACGAATTTGTCAGGCACATGTTCTTCCGGTCTGTTCTTTTCACTCAGGAAGATACAGTTCTCAACATTTCGCCATACCAATTGCCTGTATAAGAACTTGACATCTTGAAATAAGGTCCTACGTTTTCTATAAAACCACCTTATATGAGAGGTTTGTTCAACCAGAGTGAAACCCGGTTAACCTTAATACGGACACCAAAGGGACATGCCTTAGTGTCCGTATTATCCGGGTGTCCGTATTAAGCGGGCTGTCAAAGAAAACGTCAGGAACACGTGTTTTATCAACATAAAGACCAAAGCAGACAGTTTTGCGAGAAAACGTTGTTTAATTTCTTAACTGTGACGATGTTAACAGCAACAAGTTCATCCTAAGGAAACCTCACGATCATTTATCATAGTCTCAGAGTAAATTTTTTCAAGTTTTGTACATAGTATTGTTATTGAAACAGGCATGAAAGTGGATCTGTGACTTTACTTCGTTAATGTTTTTTTAGCACACTTCTGTAATAAAATATTACTCACCCGTAAAAATCTGTCATTATTTGAACAGGGTACAATGTTTACAGTTATCACATAATTGCTACAATGAAAATAGATAGTGTGCAGATAACCAGTGTCCGTAAAGCGGGGTTAACAATATATGAGAGTTTGTGCTTCGGGACACAGAAAAGTGTCCGTTGTCCGTATTACCCGGTGTCCGTATATAGCTGGTTGATTTTAGAGAAAATATACGAGCTTTTTGTCGGGACAAACGAAACTGTCCGTATAATGCGGGTGTCCGTATTAAGCGGGTGTCCGTAGAGCGGGGTTCCACTGTACATGCAAATCATTGTATTCCCATACATTAAATGGACAATAATTACCCATTCTTTTTCCATCAATTCCCTACCCTGTCCTGTACCTCGCCCTGGAAATTTACCAGTGTACAGCCTATAATCTACCCGATCATACCCTAGTCCCAATTTTTTACTAACAAAAAAAACTAATCAAGTCCCTCGCTTTTGTCACAATTTTGGCATCGAGCTGTTCATTCACTCCTCTAAATCTCAAATCATATATTTTTTTAATACAATATTATTTCTACAAAAAGGAAGCAGAAGCCACTTGCACTCATAGCCGCGTTTTCTTCTGAATGATGTTTCACTTCCCTGAAATAACTGCAGACGCCGATATAGTTGATAACTTCAATGAAGTCTGTAGGAATATAAAAGTCAATCCTTACAGAGTATCCCTTTACAAATTTCCGATACAATTTATTGATTTCAATTGATTTCTATCGATTTTCGATTTTATCGATTCAACACTCCAGCACTAATGACACGAGGTAGCCCAAAGGGCCTTTCATTGTAATTGTTTGTTTTTCACACTTTTTACCGTATATATTTCAACGACCGCCCTTTTTTTCACTATTTGTCAAAGATTGCAGACTGGCGATCGAAAGCTCTTAATTTGAAACTTTCTTTAACCAGAGAACGTCTTAACAATTTAAATAATAATAATAATATCAAAACTTTTTTTTCAAAATAATGGCTTCCAAATTACCTTGATTACCAGGTAACAAATTTCGAGGAAATGTTTGAATTTTATCTTAAACATATGCAGCATCCCGTTCTTCCTCACATAATAATGTCACCTCGCGCGTTCCGTGGATTCTTTCATCGAGGGCTAGAGGACCCTATCACTACATCAACAGTACAAATACATGTACTGTTATTTACCTGTGTTCTTGTGTCTTGTTTAGCAGTTTAGAAGGGAATCGATTTGAATGAAGCGAAGGTGGTTCACATTTCGAATATTATATTGTCTCCCGCTTTGTAAATGTGACGCTTAAATGTTAGATAACTTTTTTCTTAGTTTCAGTCAACAATGCGTCCATTGATTATTTTACTCGTCGCTGCAACCACTTTGCTGTGCTCGTTTGTTAGTGGAGTTGATGTTGAACATGGTGCAGCGTTTGAAAGAGTCGCTGAATGCATCTATATTTGTACCCATGCTGACAACGCTGATGAAAACCTACCAGTGGAAACAGTAATCTGTGATGCTCACAAGGTTAGAACCCAGTTAAACTCTCTAGGCACTTGAAAAACCCGAATCAATGTGAATGCATTTTTGATGAACTTTGTGCGTTTTTCTGCGTCACGTAGAGCACTGAAAGGATTACTCTCTTGTTTTTATTTCTGCCGTGTTTCCTGATGACTGTTCTTAAAGCAGTATACTTCAGTTCTGCCCTTACTTAAATATTTTATGTAACAGCTGAATGGCTTTCTAGTCAGTGACAATCAAGGCTTATGGGTTTGGGTGAAGAAGCACCTAATTAATGGGGCAGCTTAGATTCTTAGATTTGTTTAGATTTTTTATCGATGTCTGTCTTACATAATTTCGAAAAAATTTTTCATTACAGAATTTAATTCTATTAATACTTTCAACAGCTAAGCACGTTAGCTAAAGACCTGCATATTAAGATATTAATAAATTGTATTTAAATTTTTACTAGACTGGGTATGAATGCATGACAAGGCCGTTTGATTCCTCACGGGATTCAAGCACTGAAATCCTGGATATTTACCGTGCATATATGTTAGAGCTTTTTTTTCTGGCCAATAAAGCTAACATGTGCAGTCCACCACTTCCTTACATGGAACTGAAAGAGCTGGTCGACAGATCTGGTGAGATATGCAAGGCATAGTCTGCTTGGTAGGTCGTAGAAGGGGAGCTCAAGGGTCAAAATAAGAGTGGGAGGATCAAGCACGCTTCGTGTGTTCGTCTTTCCATTTCCTTCCCTTTCTGAAACGCCAGCCACGCAGGCTCTGTAACAATACTCAGTACTAAAGTGAACCTGGGGTGATCCTTTTACCAAACAAAGTGCACTTGCATTGAGTTCGCTTTGATAACTTTGTGTTTCCTGGAGAAAACACCTTATGGAACTCATTGCCCGACAATATCTGTGTATCTACTTCCCTTGTCACCTTTAAAAATACACTGAAAGTGTTCAACTGGATAATGAATGCTGCTCTTTACAGTGGTGATCAACGTTAAATTTTGGTGTTAACCTGTACATACTATATTTAATTTATTTATCTCACTTTCTGATGTACTTTCTACCAGCAAATTCGAAGTTGAATAAAAGTTTTTGATTTGATTGATTTGCGATGCTCAAAAGGCGAGAGCCAACCGGACCGCGAACAACAAACTCAATGTGCAATCCTGGGGCTGTTCTTTCACCACTTTAGGCAATTTGTACATCATCCTTAACATCAGGCCAAATCAAGTTCTCTGGTCACTTAGCTACACAGAAACAAACAGGCCCGATTAATCGCGTTGTATAAAAATGTTTGATGATCCTTAATTTTGTCTGAAAGTTATTGGTATGACTAAGAAGGCAATTATATGTTTACAATACGAGTTGCTCGGGCAACTCGTCAGCATGAGTACTTATGAGTATGAGAGCGGTATGAGTCAAAAATTAATGATAAATTTGCCTGCTCTCAGCCAGTCACAAAGAAGTAAATTTTACCGTAATACCAAGTAACTGCACGCAAGTCTAAATCAAGAATTTTAAATACTTTTTTTGTATTTGATAAAAATGCAAGATACCTCGAGCTCACTAAACCTAATTCTTCTCTTTCAGGCATAATGCAGAAGAAAAGCTTAACAAGTATTGGTAAGTTTGCAAAGGCGTAGGATCGTTCATAATTTTAATTTCTTCATTTAAAGTATCAGTTATCAATAATTAAAATTACGACTGAGCTGAAAGCGGACACTTCTAGCTTGTCATTCGCAATTTACTCCTATATATGTACCTGTCAGTAACGCAGTCACGCGATATTTCTTACATATCTTGCAGAAAACGACGAATACGTTGCATGCGCAGGTGAAATCAACATGAACTGCTACACGGCGGGCGTCACTGACTGGAAGGCACATTCGAGTTACTTCCGTATACACCTTGACCATGCCAGGTGCTTTGAAAGAGAGACACCAAAATGTGATTTTCCTATTCAACGGCATATCAACGCCGTCGTACAGGAGTTCACCAAGCATCTGAAAGTACATGAGACTTTTGAGGAGCTGTAACCAATCACATCAAGCAACAGCTGCATGATTAATTTATAAATGCAAGTTATGCCATAACCTTTTCGAGGGAAATATCGTTCTACGAATCATTGCATATATGTCGATATATCGGGAACTAAACCCAAGGACTGTTGTTTCAGTTCTTTTATCTTGATTTGATGATATCTGGATTCTGCTGGGCAAACAAAATCAGCATTATTGTTAAAGAAAAAAAGTATTCTTCTATTGGTTTGGTGTTAGATTTAATCAGTGTGTGGCGAGAAAATAAACCAGATAATATAAATGGTCATTTCAGTTTACGGTTGACTTGAATTTGGATTTGGTTAAAGTTGTGTCCGTTTTACTTCGGCCCCAAAGATCACATGAGACGGATCACGACTTCATGATAAGTATTCGTAGATGTGCTCCAAGCAGTATCACATGCCATAAAGAACCGCATACTTTAAGGTTTTACATTTTAGAGCGGTTAGCAGTCGAGTGTCGTAAAGCCAAAACCAAGGTACTGAATCACTCTAGCCAATCACGGAGAACGTAGGCGATACAAGGAATATCAATCAAAACTCGAGGTTATTACATGTAGCCGAGTCAAAACGCGGGTCTCACAACTAGCTGATTTGTCGGAATTCATCAGGGGACCAACACAGAAAGCGTTTATTCCAAGCGTTTATTTCAGGCAGGGAACAGATATTATCCGTTACCTAAATACTGAGATAGAAAGAAATCCTGACATCCACATGATCACTCTACAACAGTTCAAAACTGATTTTAAAACATTCTGCTATGGTTACTGTTTTCCCCATTCAATTCTCTCCTGTCCATGTTTTAACAAGATCCATTTTAAAACCACACGGCGCCTTTCCGTGCTTGAGGTCACTGAAGCGACAGTCCTAATCCATTGGTCGTTCGCACGCGGGCAATAGCTAACAAGCTTGCTAATTTTTTTTGGAGGAAAGCT
>JAHPZR010052412.1:45000-60000 GCA_019787425.1 Platygyra sinensis
AGACCCGCGTTTTGACTCGGCTACATGTAATAACCTCGAGTTTTGATTGATATTCCTTGTATCGCCTACGTTCTCCGTGATTGGCTAGAGTGATTCAGTACCTTGGTTTTGGCTTTACGACACTCGACTGCTAACCGCTCTAAAATGTAAAACCTTAAAGTATGCGGTTCTTTATGGCATGTGATACTGCTTGGAGCACATCTACGAATACTTATCATGAAGTCGTGATCCGTCTCATGTGATCTTTGGGGCCGAAGTAAAACGGACACAACTTTAACCAAATCCAAATTCAAGTCAACCGTAAACTGAAATGACCATTTATATTATCTGGTTTATTTTCTCGCCACACACTGATTAAATCTAACTCCAAACCAATAGAAGAATACTTTTTTTCTTTAACAATAATGCTGATTTTGTTTGCCCAGCAGAATTCAGATATCATCAAATCAAGATAAAAGAACTGAAACAACAGTCCTTGGGTTTAGTTCCCGATCTATCGACATATATGCAATGATTCGTAGAACGATATTTCCCTCGAAAAGGTTATGGCATAACTTGCATTTATAAATTAATCATGCAGTTGCTTGATGTGATTGGTTACAGCTCCTCAAAAGTCTCATGTACTTTCAGATGCTTGGTGAACTCCTGTACGACGGCGTTGATGTGCCGTTGAATAGGAAAATCACATTTTGGTGTCTCTCTTTCAAAGCACCTGGCATGGTCAAGGTGTATACGGAAGTAACTCGAATGTGCCTTCCAGTCAGTGACGCCCGCCGTGTAGCAGTTCATGTTGATTTCACCTGCGCATGCAACGTATTCGTCGTTTTCTGCAAGATATGTAAGAAATATCGCGTGACTGCGTTACTGACAGGTACATATATAGGAGTAAATTGCGAATGACAAGCTAGAAGTGTCCGCTTTCAGCTCAGTCGTCATTTTATCTCATAGATATGAAGTGATAACTGATACTTTAAATGAAGAAATTAAAATTATGAACGATCCTACGCCTTTGCAAACTTACCAATACTTGTTAAGCTTTTCTTCTGCATTATGCCTGAAAGAGAAGAATTAGGTTTAGTGAGCTCGAGGTATCTTGCATTTTTATCAAATACAAAAAGAAGGTATTTAAAATTCTTGATTTAGACTTGCGTGCAGTTACTTGGTATTACGGTAAAATTTACTTCTTTGTGACTGGCTGAGAGCAGGCAAATTTATCATTAATTTTTGACTCATACCGCTCTCATACTCATAAGTACTCATGCTGACGAGTTGCCCGAGCAACTCGTATTGTAAACATATAATTGCCTTCTTAGTCATACCAATAACTTTCAGACAAAATTAAGGATCATCAAACATTTTTATACAACGCGATTAATCGGGCCTGTTTGTTTCTGTGAAGCTAAGTGACCAGAGAACTTGATTTGGCCTGATGTTAAGGATGATGTACAAATTGACAAAAGTGGTGAAAGAACAGCCCCAGGATTGCACATTGAGTTTGTTGTTCGCGGTCCGGTTGGCTCTCGCCTTTTGAGCATCGCAAATCAATCAAATCAAAAACTTTTATTCAACTTCGAATTTGCTGGTAGAAAGTACATCAGAAAGTGAGATAAATAAATTAAATATAGTATGTACAGGTTAACACCAAAATTTAACGTTGATCACCACTGTAAAGAACAGCATTCATTATCCAGTTGAACACTTTCAGTGTATTTTTAAAGGTGACAAGGGAAGTAGATACACAGATATTGTCGGGCAATGAGTTCCATAAGGTGTTTTCTCCAGGAAACACAAAGTTATCAAAGCGAACTCAATGCAAGTGCACTTCGTTTGGTAAAAGGATCACCCCAGGTTCACTTTAGTACTGAGTATTGTTACAGAGCCTGCGTGGCTGGCGTTTCAGAAAGGGAAGGAAATGGAAAGACGAACACACGAAGCGTGCTTGATCCTCCCACTCTTATTTTGACCCTTGAGCTCCCCTTCTACGACCTACCAAGCAGACTATGCCTTGCATATCTCACCAGATCTGTCGACCAGCTCTTTCAGTTCCATGTAAGGAAGTGGTGGACTGCACATGTTAGCTTTATTAGCCAGAAAAAAAAGCTCTAACATATATGCACGGTAAATATCCAGGATTTCAGTGCTTGAATCCCGTGAGGAATCAAACGGCCTTGTCATGCATTCATACCCAGTCTAGTAAAAAATTAAATAAAATTTATTAATATCTTAATATGCAGGTCTTTAGCTAACGTGCTTAGCTGTTGAAAGTATTAATAGAATTAAATTCTGTAATGAAAAATTTTTTCGAAATTATGTAAGACAGACATCGATAAAAAATCTAAACAAATCTAAGAATCTAAGCTGCCCCATTAATTAGGTGCTTCTTCTCCCAAACCCATAAGCCTTGATTGTCACTGACTAGAAAGCCATTCAGCTGTTACATAAAATATTTAAGTAAGGGCAGAACTGAAGTATACTGCTTTAAGAACAGTCATCAGGAAACACGGCAGAAATAAAAACAAGAGAGTAATCCTTTCAGTGCTCTACGTGACGCAGAAAAACGCACAAAGTTCATCAAAAATGCATTTACATTGATTCAGGTTTTTCAAGTGCCTAGAGAGTTTAACTGGGTTCTAACCTTGTGAGCATCACAGATTACTGTTTCCACTGGTAGGTTTTCATCAGCGTTGTCAGCATGGGTACAAATAAAGATGCATTCAGCGACTCTTTCAAACGCTGCACCATGTTCAACATCAACTCCACTAACAAACGAGCACAGCAAAGTGGTTGCAGCGACGAGTAAAATAATCAATGGACGCATTGTTGACTGAAACTAAGAAAAAAGTTATCTAACATTTAAGCGTCACATTTACAAAGCGGGAGACAATATAATATTCGAAATGTGAACCACCTTCGCTTCATTCAAATCGATTCCCTTCTAAACTGCTAAACAAGACACAAGAACACAGGTAATAAAGGAATGGACAATGCCTAGCGCGCGTCCATCCAATTCGGGATGCACGCGGATAGTTGGGAGAGCACGAAGGTAGCGTAAGAGATGCTCGAGGCGCAGCCGAGAGCATCTCTAGCTACCTAAGTGCTCTCCCAACTATCCAAGTGGATCCCGAATTGGATGGACGCTAGCTAGGCAGTGTCCATTGCTTTTATAACATAGCAAGACATTTTTCACGCTGAAAAGTCGCTTTTTTCTGCACTTATCAAATTGCAAGTTCTGCACGTGCACGTGCACGTGTTGTTTTCACTGACAGCACGTTTCGCTACACGTGCACGTGCGCGTGCTCGTGTTGTTTTCACCGGCAGCACTGATGTTTCTGCAACCATTTCAGACACATTAATTTTCCAAGTCTCCAAAGTCATCGAGAAACCCTAACTCAAATGTTGAAAAACACTAGCTATTAGTAACAGCTAAAGTTAAGTTTTACTCGAAAAAAGTTGTGAGAAAAACTTTCGCTGGCAAGAAATTTCACCGACGATGGCGTCAGCATGAACCATCTCTATGAACCATCCATTTCTTTTTCATAGAAAATTAGCCAATCACAGCGCGCGCTAGCATATAGCTATGTTATAAATAACAGTACATGTATTTGTACTGTTGATGTAGTGATAGGGTCCTCTAGGCCTCGATGAAAGAATCCACGGAACGCGCGAGGTGACATTATTATGTGAGGAAGAACGGGATGCTGCATATGTTTAAGATAAAATTCAAGCATTTCCTCGAAATTTGTTAACTGGTAATCAAGGTAATTTGGAAGCCATTATTTTGAAAAAAAAGTTTTGATATTATTATTATTTAAATTGTTAAGACGTTCTCTGGTTAAAGAAAGTTTAAAATTAAGAGCTTTCGATCGCCAGTCTGCAATCTTTGACAAATAGTGAAAAAAAGGGCGGTCGTTGAAATATATACGGTCAGGAGCCATAATCAGGGACGGAGACCGTAAGCGCGCGCCATTTCTAGTATTGGGGTTGGCGCCATGATATGGGACAATTTTTCTATTTTTAGAACAAATTGCGCCATCGCCTGCGGCACACGCGCGTACATTGCTGCGAGGATTTTCGCGGATGTCGCGCAGGGGAAATGGCGTCCGAAATCGTTCATGCTTTTAAGTTGGCCCACAACTCAACACCTTTATGGCTGTTGGAATTTTGCTTAGGTATTTTCGCCGTAAGTTGCTCCAGTTTGAGTGAAGACAGTGCCGAATTTAGATATGTCCCGCTTTATATCGCTGAACAAGTTGAGTTCCGCTGCTCCTTTTACAAGAACTTCACATTACTCCACTCTAAATTTCACATATGAAGAAAATTAACAGCTTTTTCATAACACAGAAAAAAAAACTAGTTGGATATGTTTGGATATGGTAGCGTCAAGGCCCAATAAGTGACAATAGGTTTATGTCCGTAGATGCTGCTTAGTTTTGTTTGTGTAAAAATCCAATACATTTTCTGTTGTCGATGAATGAGAGCGCCCGCCGATGCGTGTTTTGTACAGCTAGTAAAACATGACAAATTGGACTTCGTACTTTGGTGTGAAAACGTACATCGAACTCATATAATATCTCTAGTTTTTGAATATGTTTAAGGTTGACTAATGTTTGAGAAAATATTAAAAGTTTTTCGCACTGTAAAGTTTCACTAAGTGAAAGAAATACACATGATGTAAGTAGCCTTTTGGTGAACGTTGGTAAAATTTGTTGTAGTATCTCAGCACAAAAGACAACGAAACAAATCTTTTTCCCGATTTGTTCACAATCTGAAAACACCGACTCGGACTTGAAAGTGCACGCGCTGCACTATGCAAATGAACTACTCGTACGCGTCAGACTTGCCTTCAAAAACTTTTGCAAACTCGCCAAACGAGCAGAAACAACAAGAAACTATCAAACACAGGTTTTGGTTATGATAAAGCAATGTTTGGCAAACTCACAAATTAACTCGATAGCGGAGTAAACAGTTTTCTTACAGAACTTTTCTCTACAAAACAAACACAAAAGTTTACGGGAATAACCAGCCGGCGAACGGATTTTATTCATTTACAGCGCGAAATTAAAGAAATTCTTGACCCTGAAAAACACACCTTTTCCATTAAATCAGAGCATAAAAGTCCATAGAAGAGCCCTGGTTCTTCTCTGCCTTATTCCCTGTCATCGCTGTGAAAAATCGGAAGGAGAATCTCGCAACTCTCGCCATTTCATCACACAACGTGACACATCCATGCGAGAGCCCAAGACACCTGCGTGGATCAGCGCGGATATATGACGTCAGGATGGCGCAATTTGTTCTAAAAATAGAAAAATTGTCCCATATCATGGGTCCGCGCGCATCCCAAGACTTACGGTCTCCGTCCCTGATTATGGCTCCTGATACGGTAAAAAGTGTGAAAAACAAACAATTACAATGAAAGGCCCTTTGGGCTACCTCGTGTCATTAGTGCTGGAGTGTTGAATCGATAAAATCGAAAATCGATAGAAATCAATTGAAATCAATAAATTGTATCGGAAATTTGTAAAGGGATACTCTGTAAGGATTGACTTTTATATTCCTACATTGAAGTTATCAACTATATCGGCGTCTGCAGTTATTTCAGGGAAGTGAAACATCATTCAGAAGAAAACGCGGCTATGAGTGCAAGTGGCTTCTGCTTCCTTTTTGTAGAAATAATATTGTATTAAAAAAAATATATGATTTGAGATTTAGAGGAGTGAATGAACAGCTCGATGCCAAAATTGTGACAAAAGCGAGGGACTTGATTAGTTTTTTTGTTAGTAAAAATTGGGCCTAGGGTATGATCGGGTAGATTATAGGCTGTACACTGGTAAATTTCCAGGGCGAGGTACAGGACAGGGCAGGGAATTGATGGAAAAAGAATGGGTAATTATTGTCCATTTAATATATGGGAATACAATGATTTGCATGTACAGTGGAACCCCGCTCTACGGACACCCGCTTAATACGGACACCCGCATTATACGGACAGTTTCGTTTGTCCCGACAAAAAGCTCGTATATTTTCTCTAAAATCAACCAGCTATATACGGACACCGGGTAATACGGACAACGGACACTTTTCTGTGTCCCGAAGCACAAACTCTCATATATTGTTAACCCCGCTTTACGGACACTGGTTATCTGCACACTATCTATTTTCATTGTAGCAATTATGTGATAACTGTAAACATTGTACCCTGTTCAAATAATGACAGATTTTTACGGGTGAATAATATTTTATTACAGAAGTGTGCTACAAAAACATTAACGAAGTAAAGTCACAGATCCACTTTCATGCCTGTTTCAATAACAATACTCTGTACAAAACTTAAAAAAATTTACTCTGAGACTATGATAAATGATCGTGAGGTTTCCTTAGGATGAACTTGTTGCTGTTAACATCGTCACAGTTAAGAAATTAAAAAACGTTTTCTCGCAAAACTGTCTGCTTTGGTCTTTATATTGATAAAACACGTGTTCCTGACGTTTTCTTTGACAGCCCGCTTAATACGGACACCCGGATAATACGGACACTAAGGCATGTCCCTTTGGTGTCCGTATTAACGTTAACCGGGTTTCACTCTGGTTGAACAAACCTCTCATATAAGGTGGTTTTATAGAAAACGTAGGACCTTATTTCAAAATGTCAAGTTCTTATACAGGCAATTGGTAAGGCGAAATGTTGAGAACTGTATCTTCCTGAGTGAAAAGAACAGACCGGAAGAACATGTGCCTGACAAATTCGTTGACTTTTCGCCCAGCTTTTTTTTGTTGAGAATAAACAGGTCAATAGGTGGGTTTACAGTAACTTAGTAAGTATACATTGAATTCAAGTATAGTTGAGTGACAGATCAATTCATGAGCTGCCCTGGATTTGTTATTCTTCGAAACCATCAAATTTAAGTTGCTACTAAACGGAGCAAAAGCATGATTTGTCGAATATCCCTGCGCTTTGTGGCCTAGCCTCTTCCAGGCGTTCAGTCAGAGTCAGGGCGCAGCGCAGAAAACAGCGAGCGAAAAAATGAAAAAAAAAAAAAAGCGGCGAGAGGAAGTTGCCGCGCTTTTTTTTAGCGCTCTATTTTCTGCGTTGTGCCGACTAACTGAAGGCCTGGAAGAACTTAGGAACAAGGAGAACATGGACACTAACATCATCTTCAAACCCAAGGGAAGTAGTGTTTATAATCATAGTTGTTATTAACTGATTGAAATTGTTTCCAATTGCTCGAACTGTATCGTTCCTCTTTGCTTAAAAAAGTCGGAGTTCTCCGTTTTCTATATGTCGTTCTTTGCTTGAGAGCCGCGAGTTGTGCGAAAATGATGTGCGTGTCTTGTACGTCAAGTCTTGTGTGTTGTAATACTAGTAAGCTGCAGAAAAATGAATTTGATTGATATTCGCTGTAATTCCCTGAAATTGTTTTGATAGTACGTAAGTAAAAGGTGGTAAGGACTGTTAAGCGCAATGGAAGTGCACTTCAGCCGCTCTTTAGAGGTTTGTTCTTAACCACTCATTGTCATCTTTAGAAGCGAGTTGAGTGAACCGAGGGCACGGACTTCAACAAATAGCTGAAAATGCTTGAGTATCCAAGGTGTGCACCCCTTTCTCCGTAACAAAAATAAATATATAAATCAGCACAGTGTGGTCGAAACTTGTATTTAAAAAATCAACAGAACCAAACACCTTGAATTTATTGTCAGTTTTGTGCCTGTCTTTTGAAGCTAAAATTGATTAATCCGGAAGGTATCTACGGGAATCGTACAGCTTTTGGAACGCAAAGAATGGTTACACAGGAAATGTCTTACACAGGAATGTTCGATTCACCCCATATCCTCCTGCCCACTAGGTAATAAATAAAAGAAGATACTTGCGAGGAAAAACCCAATGTGGAGGACAAAACAATAAGATTGGTTTTATTTGAAAAATTTCTTTCTCTCAGGGGAGAAAACAACCATTGTTTTGTCCTCCAGATTGGGAACTGAATTGTGTCTATTAAAATGGCGTAAAAGAATAAAATATTGTCTAGGTAATGGTTTTGAGTTATTTTCTGATTCAATTGTAATTGTAATATCAGGATTCCAAAGTAATCATCGCGCGAGAATTTACCGTGAGAAACACTTTGGACTAAATGCTAATAACTGAGAAGAATTCAACAACGCTTAATTAATTATTATGACTTCAACGTAGTTCAGTGTGAAAATATACACATGTGCATACATACGCGTATTTGTCGGTAACATCAAAATCAAAGAAATCTTGCTACCTACCTTAAATCGGCTCAACTCAAGAAAAATTGGCAAGAAATCAATGAAACAGTCAGGATTGCTTATCTTTTGACAAACAATTGTTGAGCGACACTTTACATCCCTTTCATAAGTTATTTGGACACATGCTTATTTAATATGCTAATTTATCTTGTTTTTGATGCATACTGGTAATGATTAGCCTTTCCAAGGGGTAAACGCGACACTGGGTAATACGACCCATTGGCGACCAGCGAACCGAATGCGCCGCAAAAATTCGATAGCGACACGAGAAGCACGACATTGACCCCTCTGGACTTTTTATACTATGTAGAAATTGTATTCTCTTGTTATAAAAGATGTAAATGTCAGAAACTTGTTTGCCTTTTCAATGAATACGCTGTAAAAGAATAAACATCGCGTGAGAGGTCCAAATAACACATGGTTGGCCCAGCAACTAGAAAAGTCTCAAATTTTCCCTTTTTAGTGGCATTTAGCCTTTGATTGCTGCCGCAGCGAGTGAGCCTGAAGCGAACGAGCGAGGCAGCTCTCTAATCAGCAGAAGATTACATTATGGGGGCTTGCAATCACTTTTTCTTACCAAACGCAAGGAATTGTGGTTATGCGCAAATGGGAGATTTAGAATGCGCAGTGGTATGCGCAAGGAATTGTGGTTATGCGCGAACGGAAATATTTTAGGATGCGCAGTGATATGGAGCAAGGAATTGTGGTTATGTGCCAATGGATGATTTAGGATGCGCAGTGAACCATGTGCTTGCTTGTTTCTTAAAGTAGTGTCAAATTGTGGTGTGTAAATTGTATGCATCAACTTCATGCATCATTACGAATCGATGGGGAGGTGTGACAACGGTTACCGGTCCAAAGATAACCGATTACCAATAATCTAACTAGTAATAGTTCTCACTAAATCTGCCCCCGCTTCTATTTTATTCGTCAAGAATATAAAATTCTTATAAAAATTCCACTGCGTATAAGGAAAATATCATTTATTGTATGAACTGAAATTTTATATTTTTCGTTATGAACTATATCACTCATACTGTTCAACTAACTTAGGCATCTTATCATATATATGATCCAAAGAATCAACTAAGTTAACTAAACCAACACATTCTGTTTAACTCATTCTATCACATGATGTTCTTTACATAATACTCTCACGAAGTGCATTCTGGAAAAAAAATATCAAACCACTCTGTTGATCTAGTCTTATACTGAAACAAATCATTTGCCTTAATATACGAGGACTCTACAGGCAAACGTATCTTGAAAGCAGAACAGAAGTCGAGATTTTTTGCCGAGATGTAAACAGAAGTATCGCGTTACTGTCGCCATATATGTAAATTAGAGTCAATCATTTTGTCCTCAACGAAAACGACATTTATTTTTACGTTTGGATCCCTGCCAGTCAAGCCAGCCGTCACATGGGCTCTACGCCACGTAAGATTACTCAGTAAAAATAAGCGGTCCAAATAAACGTGATCTTGATACGTGTAGTATTTGGGTCGAGTCTGTCAACCCCGTTGCTGATTTGTGTCCGACAAATCAACTTCTGTACCAAACAGTTCAATCCGGTACCGCTAATTAACCTTTGAATTCAAGATATAAAGAAATCACTGTGATGACAGATACCCGCCCTAAAATTTATTTTCGCAAATATTCTCTTCTCCTCCTCGTGCAGCAAATAATATCTTCCTCGATCTCCTCCTCGTGTTCGTGGTTGCAAGAATTACCCATGTAGCATTGCCTTGCGAGCTGACTGAAAAATTAACCGGGACCACCGTGCGCGCCTAGTTTCTTCAAATCGGGATTGATTCGCATACTACACCAATATTTCTCATATTTCACACATTCTTTATACGTATACCCGGGGGAGACTATAATGCCTCCTCGGGTTTTGGCCTCTGGGCCAAAACCCTGCGGGGGCAATAACATTGAACCACAAGCCGAAGAGACTGAAATTCGTTCTACCTTCACACAGTTTGTATTACGTTGAACGATGTGCTGCACCGGCGGTAGCCCTAAGATATCAGCTTACTTTGTATAAATAGCTTAGTTGTGTCTCATTTTTTAAACGACTCCAAAATAAATAAATAAAAAATCAGCTTCGAAGGCAATGCAAAGACTGCTGCACAATCGCAACAAGAAAGTAAAAAAAAAAACGCGACTTGTGTTGTTTTGAAAACCATGCTACAAAATAAGAACATACGCGTATTAATGTCGCTCGCCAAAGACAACGGCGGAACATTTATCAAATCACATCACCTACAACATGTAATTTGCATACAGACAAGCAAACGAACTTCGTCTGAACAGCTTTTCCATCTCGACTACTTTACTCTCGTTCGAACAGCTAATTCACCTCGACTACTCAGTTTACTTGGCGGCTAGTTGGTTGATGGCGAGATGGGTTCCTGGTGGCGAAATGGCTGGTGGCGAAACTCCCTGGTGGCGAGATGACCGGATACTGTGACAAGGGATCGAGACAATAAAGCACATACACATACGATTCACATCTACCTCCCCTTTACCAGAAAATCAAAAGGATGGAAATCGAAAGATGTGGAAATTAAAAGATGTGAAAATTGTAGCAGCAGACTGAAATCTCACTTATAAAGTCTGTACCGGTACGCATTAAATGTCTCTGGAGTGTTGACATTGTCGAAGACGCGTCCGGCATCGCCGGATATGTGAAAATGCTAAAACTTCGGATTAAAAGGAGTAGATCGTAGCATATATGAAATAAGTGTGTTCTACACTTTCCGTTTGTTTTAATTATTCTACAAGTTTTAGTAACGATGATTTCTCTTCATCTGATTTAAGAATTCGACCACGAAGGCGAGACTTCAAAGAAATGACATAGTTGTGAAAGTCAATAACATCTCCTGCACATCGTTTTACAAGTAAATCAGAGCAAAAATTCTCATCGAAATCCACGCGACAGCCTCGTGTTGTTCGTGGCACAATCCGCTCTGGTTAATTGCAATGTATTCTGGTAAGAAGTCGTGAATTGGAGAATTCGTACTTCCTTTTACATATTCTTTTAATTTTAAATCCTGATTATGTTGCTGCTCGCTCGCTACGCTCACTCCGCAACAATTAACTTGACTCATGTAAAAATTTGCCTTTCCTTTATTTCAGGGTCAAATTTCTGCTTGTAAAACGTGTATTAAGGACGTTCGCGCGAAAATTTTCCAGTCGATAGAAGTTTTTTAAATTTTTAGTGCAGACAGATAATGAGTTACTTGTGCCAGAAATGCAAAAAAAAAATTGGGGGTCACCGTTTTCGTTTCAAAGATAAAGCGTGTGGTATAAACTGCACTGATTTCGAAAAATTTGCCCCATATAACTGAGCACGGTCTGCAAGGGTTTATAGTTAGAAATATCGAAGGTGAGTCAACAGAGGCAAACGATCTCAGTCATATTTTGTAGAAGTGGGTCTGTTGCATAAATAATTCCAAATGTTACTGACGTTTTTACAAAATTTAACCCTTTAAGAGGCATTTGAAACCGCCGCACAGATGCGCGAAGAGCTAATAAGAACGGAATTCGATGGTGCATTTTGCCAAAAATTCAAACTTCTAGTCGATAGATTTTTTTTATTTTTTTCCGTAAACGTAGAAAATCAGTAGAAAAATGATCCATCGAAAGAAAAATTGGGGTCACCGAACGTCCAAGATCGTTATATCCATGCAAAGCTCTAGCAATGGCCATACGCCCTATCATTTCCTTATTTTATGACTTAGCGCGCGCCCTCATGGATGACGCGGCATGTGAATTTGCGTGCGCAGTAAGGATGCGCAGAAACAATTAGCGCGAACGTCCTTAAGTTCAAATTCTGGTGAAGAAAAGGGCACTTGCACGCAATATCTATGCACTCCCACAAAGCACCCAATCCAATAACAATTTCAATTGATTTCCTATCATAACGATTCAAATATCTTGTGCAAATGAATTCTTCACAGTTCAGTTTATAGGGTGACTGTTAGCATACTTTTAAAAAGTTTTCTCCCCTTCGGCAGCATTATTACCATTTAGTATACTTAACAATTATTCCATGAGCGCGCGTTGGATATGAGATGATAGATAGCCAACGAGGCGCGTAGCGCCGAGTTGGCTATAATCGTCTCATATCCAACAAGCGCGAGTGGAATAATTGTTTTATTAAAACGCCCCCAAAATGTAGAAAACTAGACTACAATAAAAACAAAAAGGCCCAAAAAATCACGCATACGCTCGCCATTTTTGTAGATCATGGTATAATGGCTCATATACCATGATGGCTTAGCCAATGAAAACTCTCGAATTGCATTATCCAATGATCCAGTTTTTAATAATAGTATATATATATGGCGCGCGCATAACAGTCGCGTGACTCACCCCTCGAGATTGGTCGTTTCCATCCCGGGGGATACTCTAAGAAAAATCGGGTGCGGGTGTGCGGCCCGCTTCCAAAAATTAATGCTTACCCTACTTATGACCAAAATCCGCATGCGATTAAAAGCCACAATCCGACGGAGGCAATATTTGTAGAAGAGAAAACATTTAACCTTGTAAATTGTTTTCTTTTTTTTAAAATTATCGTCAGCGCCGGCGAACGATGACTTTATAAGCATGTTATGGAAAAATAAAATAGGTTTTTAAGTTGATCACACAGTCTCGACTATGACAAGACCTCCTTTTTTAGTAGAGCATCATTAAGAAAGAGACCATTCAAAGCTTTCGAATCTCTTTACGGTGGCTAATTCACATTATCAACTCAGTTGATAAAACCAAATTATCCTGTAATACTCCCACCGACGCAGCACCATAGTTTCTTTAGAAACTTACCCCCTTCATTCAAAAATGTGTCAACTGTATTTCAAACAAGTTTTTGATCTTGCACATTGCGAAATATTCTAATTAAGCTGATAAAATCTGTCAAAGAAGCACATATTGAACACCATTTAGCGGCATTTAACTGAAACTTTTGCAGTCAAGTTGTTACAGATCGTTGTTTCAGATGTGAGTCCTTAACAGGTCCTAGCTCGTATTCTCTTGATTGAATTAACAAAAATAATTAACTTTTCTAGGTTAAATGTAACCAAAAATGCACACGCACGCAAGTCCACAAATGCAAACAGCATTTGTAGCATTTTGTACTCTTAAAAACCACATATAGTTTGCCAAGCTTTCTATTATTTTTTTCTGCTTCCAAACCAGTGACAACTTGCCACTGTAGGAAAGCCCTCAAAAAAAGAAATGTTAAGGGGTTAATCGTCATTAGATTATTCTTTTTATTAGGAGAATTGTCCACCGAAGGTGGATCATTCTAAGGGTCCGAGGCATGCTTCACCTCTCCACCACCACCGGAGACGTCTTTATGTTCTCAGAAACGCGTACGTGATTTCCAGCATTTTGAGGGATGACTGTTGGTTAATATCTTCGAAATCATCTCTGTTTTGAGCAATTTAAACAAGGACCGTGCTTAGGCGGTTACGTTCCTGATGACGTACGTGTTGGCGGTCCGAAACAACGACTAATTTACTGCCGTCTGTTCAACCCAACTCTGACGGTCATCAAATTAAATACACACTCTTTTGAGAAAAGTGGTTTTCCTTGGGCTTCCGTGCGCCGCAGGTAGTCGAATCTTTGTTAACGATTACATGAGCTGATCAACAAAGACGGGAGCTTCTGGCCTAAGCTACAGACAGTTTAGTCACTTTTTGGTGCGCTGTAGAATTTGACAGAAGCATGAATCACGTTTTATTTTACCAAATAGACAAAAAAAGGGCAAAGGATTTTGGACTAATTGACGCATTAAAACCAGATAAAGATGCTCGTTCAACAATCTTACTTTTGCTCTTTTCAAGTTAGTCTTTGTTTTCAGAAGATAAAATATAAACTTTGTTAGCGATGTTTGCCCATAAAGGTTCTCGTCAGGAACGAGTGCTGCTGAAGGATGGTGATTATTCGTGTTGTTACGACATCATAGTTAACAATAAAGAGCTACCCAACACAGAACGAAAAATTATAAAAGAAGTTATCACGTAATTATGTGATCTGATTCTCGTAAACTCGGCAACCAGTGCAGCCGGTGATAGATCCTTTTCGACTGCCAGGAGGTTAAAACGATGGCTCCGTTCAAGGATGAACCAGGAGCGATTTAGTAACCTGACAATTCAGTTTAAGCATACACAAAGAAAGAACTGACAGGCTTTCCACCGCTGACATCGGAAATGAATTTACTGACCGCAAAACAAACAGAAAGTGTAATTTTGGCATTTTTCAAGTATATGATGTCTATCATTCACTTAATTTTTTCCAGTTACCGTTTTGTTAAAGTGCCAATGAAGTAAAAAATAATTGCTGCTTATTTGAAAGGATTTTCAAAGTAAAGAAGAATGGCGTTTTCTTTTTGGGAATACCTTTTTATTTTTAGAGATATTTACATTTTTGTATTATGCAAATAAGGCAAATGATGACGTCATAGGTGGTTCCAATAAAACAGTACAACACTCAATCAGGAATATCTCCAGAAATATTGGAGCAGTGTTCTTCAAACGTGGCACCAGAAACGTACATTACAAAAGAAATAGAATGACACCTACTATGTTGTTGTCATGGCAACACTCTCGGCTCCAGTCTCTTTCTGTGAAAAACCAAATATCCCCAATTGCAATCTTTTAAAGTGGGACAGAGGGTCTAGCTCGGCACACAAATGGTTCCCATATTGCCTTAACTATTCCCATTAGATTGTTGT
>JAHPZR010052412.1:62500-65000 GCA_019787425.1 Platygyra sinensis
GTTTTTTGTATTTCCTACACCACTTGAATTTTGTTTTACTAAACTATGTATAAAGGTCAAACAACCGATTGATATCTTGAAGCATAAAGGATTTATGTAATTTGATCTTCTTTATGTCGCATTTTACTTAATCGTCAAACCCAACATTTGTGCCATGTTTGAACAAAATCTTCCTGTTTTTGTCATGGAATTGCTGTTTAAAACTCTAAAAAGGAAGTTGAAGCTATCAATAATTTCACGCCTTTTTTCAGACATTTAGTGAACCACAATTGTTGTTCCACAAATAATTTATTTGTTTCTTAGAAAAAGCTTCCTTACTTTAGCACTCATATTTTTCAACATGTTCCGGCGTTCCATTGTCTGGTGTTGTGTTCTGTTATAATCGGATTGGTTTCTCTCCCTGATCTTTTTGTGATCGACTGTTTTGCGAAAACAAGAACAAGTTGGAAATTAAACATGGAGGAAGAGCCTCCTATTTCCTTAAGGAACTGTTGCAAGGAAAAAAGGCAAATCACTTGTTTGTTTTGATAACAAACTTAAAATATCGATCCTTTGACCGCACAAATATGTGCTTAAAGTTCGCTGTAGTTCACTGCTTCTGTTCTTCACCGCCGCAACTCTTTTCCGAGGCATCGTTCGTTGAGTCTTGGTAGAACAAATTTTTCCCGTAAAATGAGTTGTACATTATTGTGGTTAGGCAGCAAATAAAAACGTTGCCCACTGAATCAGGAGAGGATAGGCAAAAAATTATACTGAGTATACTTCTCGTTTTTTCAACTGCTCCGGTCAGTCATATAGTAACATTATAAACCAAACTCATAACAACATAATATTCCGTAAGCAGACATTGAAATGCTTATCAAGAACAGGGCTTAATTTCCAGACCACTCCGGCTAGCATTAAATATAGTTTTGTTTTTTCTGATTTTAGGCCTCCCGCAGAAGGGGAAATGTTAACTTCGATGCGGAAATATTGGTTCTAAATGAGGAAGCAAAGTGTGGCTGAAAAATATGCTAGAACTTCTTCTTTCTTTCCTGGTTGAGAATTTGCTGAGCTATATTTCAACCAAAAAAGACATTCCTAAATCACTGCGCGTTTTTCAGGTATTTTAATTTGTAAAAACATGAGTAGTATTTTACTTTGCAAATGTAGACGCAGCCGATTGAATTATGCTAAGGCAAATACAAAGGGATCGTGAGAACACGGAAGAATGATTCTAGACAGTAAGTCAGCCTTAGGAGAGTGGTATTCGCCTTTCTTCACTTAAAGTGTCTTCAGTTGACCAACTTTGATTTGAGACTATCAAAACTTGGTTTTCGCCTTCTTTCATGGCTTATGTTAGAAATATTCCGGACCTTTCAAAAAACGCCAAACTTCATAAAATATGATCTTCCATATTTTATGTTCTAATCAGATAAAACGTGCATGGACTATTAGCCAATCAGTGCGCTTGCAGAATCTAAATTACCAAACTAAATTCTAATTAGTCTTGCTTCAAGAGTGATATCCACAGTCTAATGGATTTGTTAAAGGATGAAGTTCGCGACCACAGGATTTCCTCAGTGGAACAAATACAGAAGTGATGAAACGCCAGTCTTGGAGCCGACAGACCATTATTATTGAGCAGTATGAGATCTCTTACAAATAAAAGCTTAATCCGTGATCAGCTAGCTAAAACAATTGGGGATCACGAAATGTGCTAAATTGAAGTAAAAAACAGCTGCTTCAGGCTCTTATCACGTATCTTGAGTCGTTTTTTTTTTTACCATAGCGTGGGTAAAAATCAGAAAATTTAGCTCACCGCCTTCCGTTTGCGTCAATGATAAAAGACGCTAAAAAACAGCAGTAAATTTAGATTCCGTGTTGTCAGTCATGGCCACCGGTTTTTCTGAAGATTTCACCATCCTTAATTAGTTATTGAACGGCTGCACGTCAATGGCCTGACACAAAACTTTCAAAAATGATTAACAAGTGCTGTTATTTTCTCGCTAAGTAGGTTAAACTGAACTTTAACGACGTTTATGTTATCTACTCAATACCAACAACATTCAGCATATAAGAAATAAAAACGAAATGTTAAACACCGCCACTTGACGATTGCAGTTTTTGATTTTTGTTAACTCTTCAAATCAAACACTGATTGAAACGTGCTTTGTTTTCAGGAACAATTCGTTGGAAATTTAAATTGTCACAACACTGTTTCTACATCATCTACATCTCTGACTCTAACTGCACTGGTTTCAATGTTTCCGTTCACGCTCAGGGAGACTCCTTTAGAGTTGTTTCTATTCACCTGTTTCCTATTTGCAAAGTTCGTTTTCGATCGACGTCCGCGGCGAGACAAACCAAAAGTCTTATATAACGCCACGCGAAACTTTTCGCATCTCCACACGTAGACACAAGGATTTAAAAATGAACTCATAAACATTGTGGTGAAAGACCAGCGGAATCTCGTATAGTCGTCACTGCCAGCCAGTTGGAACCATGTATCGGGCAAAAA
>JAHPZR010052412.1:70000-81787 GCA_019787425.1 Platygyra sinensis
AAATTCAAAATTCTCCTTGCACTCCAATGCCTTTACCTTTATGATTCTACTTGCACCCGCCGCTTTCTGGAAGTTCTCGGGTTTGTTCCATTGTTTACTTATGG
This sequence comes from Platygyra sinensis, assembly GCA_019787425.1. NCBI lineage: Eukaryota > Metazoa > Cnidaria > Anthozoa > Scleractinia > Merulinidae > Platygyra > Platygyra sinensis. Next base: position 70,105 of record JAHPZR010052412.1, read on the forward strand.
CAATGTTCCTTTTCGATCGACGACCGCTGCGCGACAAACCCAAAGTCTTGTATAATGCAAGCCGAAACTTTTCACTTCTCCACACGTAAACACAAGGATTAAAAAACGAGCTCATAAACATTGTCGTGAAAGACCACCGAAATCTTAAATAGTCGCTGCCGCCAGCTAATTGTAACACCATATCGGGTAGAAAAAGAACCACCGATACGATGATCAGAATCGCCAGAGTTCGGGTGGTAAGGTGGTCATTATGTACCTTTGTCACTCTGTAGTTATGTGAGATGGATTCGAATTGAGTAACGATTTGACGGCGCTGTTTCTTAGCAATGCAGAAAATCCTCAAGTACATCACAAGAAACATGAGCAGCATTGTCAGGTGAAAAAATGGTGCGACATCTTTTAAAGGGGGTGATACAAACCCGATCGCCATGACTACGGAAAGAATCCACGAGAAGAACACGATCAAAGCGATGTTCTTGCCACGCATAATAGAACCATATTCGAAAGGGAACCAGATCGCGAATAATCGATTGATTGTCAGAGACAAAAGATTAAGAAACGAAGAATGCAAAGCAATGTATGAGATGAGCTTGAAAGTCTTAAAATCTCGAGTGTTCCATTCTTGGTTCAAGTAGTAAATGTATAACGGCTGAGCGATGGAACAAACAGTGAAATCAGCAACACTGAGACTGAGTATGAAGTAGTTGACACCTGTTTGGAGTTCTTCATTGCGGTAGATGACAAAGCACACCAGTAGGTTTCCAGTCGTCCCTGCCACTGACAAGAAAGCATTGATAATGGACAGAATGTAAAATGTTAAAACCCGTTCCATACAACCGAGTGGCAAACAGTTAGATACAAACAGCTCGACTGTGGATCATAGGATGATGAATGGCGGAAATGATTTTCTCGTTTGCCACTTTGTGACTAGAAACTTTGGCTTGCCTCGAACAATGCCCTGTAAGGAAAGCTCTCCTTTATATTGTACTGTCGGGCAAATGTTTCTTCCGTTTTTTTCTTTTAAATGTTCAACATGAAATGGAAAGCCGATTAATCCTCAGAGTAAGAGCACCTGCAAGCTCTTAATACGCATAAATCATCCTTAAGAGTTTGACGCACTGTAACCACAGCAAATGATCAAAGCGTTTCCCAAAAAGTCATCAAAACGAATTTCGCTCATCATAATCTCGAAATAACTAAGTGTTAAGAGTCGCTTTTTGGTCTGTACATAGAATATAACCATTTGATTGGTAACTTAAATGAAACCAAGGCAAGATTGGTCTTCTCTTAATGAAACTAAGTTATAGGTTAAATACGCTTAGGACACTGAAATGAACGTAAAATAAAAGCAATGGGGTTTTAAAATACGCACCGCTGCTGTGACCGCATCTTTTAGTCGGCATGACACTGAAATATTGAAACACCTATGATAAATCACCGGCCAGTTTTAACTTCTCTGCATGAACACGCAATACGGACGAAACTAAAGACTGAGCGGCTAAATCCTAGAGATTTGTGATTTATTTACCTTTTTTTGGCTTGGAAGAACAGAAAATCCAAAATAAACCTTACGGTAATTATGAAAACAAAAATCAACAGTCAGTACAGGAAGAGAGTCGCGATAAGAAACGATGCAGAGTAACTATATTTGACCAAAAAAATTAAACACAACATCGGCACATTCTGTGTATTTCTTTTTTAATTTGTTTTATTTATGAAGAATACATAAGATTTTAAAAGTGGCACATTTAACTATAAATCTCGATTTAAAATACAAACCTAACAAACAATTTGAAATCAGTCATGAAGACACATTTGGTCGGGCATTATCTGGTCGTTTGGTTTCCGTCTCTTTAAGGTTCCAATCAAACACTCCATCATATTCAATTTCTAGCTTTAATGCCACCTGTTTGAACAGTCCTCTTAAGAAGTCATAATCTGGTTCTTCTTCGAATTGTAATCTCTTGCAATAGTTCAGATAATCCCGAAATTCATTCGGCAGCTCATGGCAAAGCCGTTCTACGGAAATGGACATTTTCTTCTCGGTAATCAGCTTATACCTCTCTTGGTCATTGCGTGCTTGCAGGCCCTGCCAGGGTAAGGATCCTTTGCAAAAGTACACGAGGACATAGCCGATGGACTCTAAATCATCTCTTCGACTGGGCTCCATGCCTTTATGTGCATTCACACTGGCGTAGCGGGTTGTTCCGGTGATTTCACGATTTTCCATTTGTCGAAATCTGATATGCTTAACACGTTTATCACGGTACTTCTTGGCAAGTCCAAAATCAATTAAGTAAACCTAAAATAGATATGACGCAAAGAGAAATATCATTATTAACATATCATGTGCAGTGGCTGACTATCGGACCCGAAATCTGATTGGCTGAAGAGGTGTCTTGGACTTCTTAATTAAAAGGGAGTTTTAGCAATAACGACGGCGATACTGAAGTCGACGTCTGATAGATTTATATTTTACACTCGAATGTCTCAGCTGTGTGGATCTTTTTAGTACGACTGTCGGTCTAAAAACTTACTCAAGATGCGATGACAGCGTTTAAGACGGAATCCGCCAGACGTTGGAGTAACAACTGGACAAAAATCTTGTACCAAGATTATTTACATTGTATTGCAAACTTCTGTAGGGCTCTTTTAGTTATCTTCTCAAAACAATTCATTTCTAGCAACACCAAACGTCGAAAACGAATGTTGAAGTTCGTATGAAACGCTTAAAAGTTTTGGTGAAATGAAATTGATGATGGAATTTTGCCTGTGTTTCCACAAAATCACTGAACTTTGAAATTTATTTTCTCTCGTTCCCGTGGGAAATTATTTTTCGGAGTTATTTCAGGCAATTATTTATGTATTTAGCTTTTAAAAAAATGTAAAAATGACTGTAAAATGTTTAAAATTACTCTGGTACAGATTTTTGTCCACTGAAACCTGAAATTGCTCCATCTTCTATCGGATTTCGTCTTAATTCCGAAGAAAGACGCGAAAAACTAGCCACTGTTGTCCGCGTTCTCTAAAATATAGAGAACTTGGTCATTTCATGTTTTACTGAATTTTGCAGGAGACGGCTATTTCGAAATGTACCGAGATCCCAAACGCACCTGCAAAACTATTGTTATACTCGTGAAACCTTTTGTTTGACGACTTTCTCGTTGGCGTCGCCGTCGTGATTTGCTAAAACTCATCACCGGCCGGTCACATGGTACAAAATCACACATGCTGGGACGCAAGTTGCACTGTGGGACTTCTAAAACAAAGGCAGGTCAAGGTGGACTGCTGCAGCTTGCTTTGCTCGGCTGTGCAACTGGCGCTCCCCGGTGTGTGATTTTGTACCATGTGACCGGTTCGTGCAAAGCGCCTAATAGGGACCTTACGCATATACGACGGCGAAGGCGAGGACGACGCCTAGTAAAATATGTGTTCAGTCTATTTACTTTGGAATTTCTTATTTATTTAGATCTATTCAGTGTGTTTGTCGGTATTAAAACTTGCCCCTGCTGAATAGGCTACGAATGCGTTCACTGAGTTCCAAATAGAAATACGAAACATTAACCGTTGTGGTTCACGTTCTCCAAACAACGCAGAATTTGGTCATTTCGCGTTGCTGTTTTGGAGAGGAGAACAAATAAATGTACCAAAAAATATAATGCACATGCACAGCTATTGTTTTGCTCATTAAACCTTTTGTTTCGTGACGTTCTCGTTGCCGTTGCCGTCGTGTTTTGCCTAAGGTCCCTATTAGCAGACCACTACGTTAACGCCAAAGGTATGATGAGAAGAACAGTGTTTCTACAAAGCGGAAAAATGACAGAGTTCTGCGTATTTTGAACGACTGCCCCGACGGCAAATTTTAAAAGTACTTCTTTCCAGAGTTCGCAAGGCAGAACAGAACCTAGGAACGACTTTAAAGTTTGCAAAGAAGCCCTTATATTTATTGTACTACACGATAGCAGTTCAACTGAACATACATTACATCAATGGTAAACAGTCAAGACCAACGTACAATCCAAAACAATCAACGGCGATGGCCGCGTCCACTCGCCAATAACCCTTATTTGTACAAGGCCCCGCAAGCTGAAGAAGCTTAAAACAGTGACTGCATGCAAAAAAAAATGGTCGATTCAGTGATTGATGAATCGATCATCTGTAACAATCAGGATAGACGGCAATCCACGATGTATAATTGTGTGACCTGTGACATGATATCGATTTTCGGTACTGGTTGATTGCTGGATTGCTATTGGTTGATCTCTCCTTCTACAGATATGTATGTTGGTGTAAAAATTTATATACTTTTCTATACATTTTCAGTTTTGTTTTTCTTTTTCGTTTGCTTTCGTTTTTGATTTTGTACGTCAGAAGATAGTAGCTTGTGCAAGCTATATAAAATATATGCAATGACTACTTTTACAGGTGTAAGCAAGTTCAACAGCCAGAGTTGCTAGCTGTGCTATGGTCATGGATAAAACCCCTTGGGAGACTCTTTGTACTTATAATTGAACTGAGTGGAGTGCAATTTGGTCTGAAATCAGACGTGTGATTTCAAAATCAAACGAGCGTGCAGCGCGAGTTCGATTTGAAATCACAAGTACTATTTCAGACCAAAATTTCATGACCCGAAGTTCAATTGCCACTTTATTTGATCCACTTTGAAATCGCACAATTTAATAGCCAAATTTGCCAAACAATGGCTTTTTTGTCTTTCATTTTCCTGCAATGTGATTGGTTAGCTTAAAAAAGCTTTAAAATCCGATTGGTTGTTTTGTTTTACTGTCCCATTCTCATTGGCTGAGAAAAGATGCAACTTGGAGGAAAGATAGTGCGGTTCGTAAGTAAATCGCACCGCTAAGAGCCAATCACATTGCAAGGATAACCAGTGATTTCAAAATTTCTAGGCCCGAGATAATGCGTACCTTATCCGCTTTATCCCGTCGACCCATGAGAAAATTCTCTGGCTTGATGTCACGGTGCAGATAATCATTGTCGTGAACAAACTTGATCCTGGCAATCATCTGGTCAGCTAACTGCAGTACAGTCTTTAAACTAAATTTTCCAGACATTTTGAGCAACAATTGATCTAAATTGGCTCCTAGTAGTTCCATAACTAAAATGTTCTTGTTTGCCTCCTGTCCACACCATAGGACTTGAGGAAAACCCTCCTGAAATTAAACGAAATTGAGAGGGAACTTCTTTCGCGCCATTATTAAATACCAAAAAGAGGCCATGGACGGCTACGCGTTCTCTTCCCTTCATTAAGAGCGGGAAAACGCTCTACTTTGTGGTATTGGCAGTATTTTTGGTGCCGGTTACAGTTTTAAATTACGCAGGTTCCAATTTTGTAATTGAAACATGTTGGAAGCATGACCCATTAATCCTGCAACCCCAAGGTACCATCCACGGCCCCACCTCACCCCCTTGAAACATCCTGGATCCGCTCTTACTATCATTGATAGGAAATTTTTATTCAGGCTAACTGGAGCGCCAAAAGACTGCGTACCAGGGCGCCCCGCTGCGTACTGTAGACTTGCGCTCTGCATACTGAATGACGATTGGATTAGCCTGTGGTTAGCTCTCAACGGTGGTAAGAAGTTTTGTTTCGATGAGTTCGCTTGACTGTTTTGCTTGCTTTTGCTCGCTAACATTTTAAAGGTAAATGAGATGAGGGTATCCTTACCACATTGTCATCTTCACCAACGCGATGCAACGCTTTGAGCAAACGAGCTTCTTCTAAGAGCGTTTGTGGTTGACTTGCTTGCTGAGACTCAATTTTTACCGCCACTTGCTGTCTACTGTCAATATCTTTCCCTAGATATATGACTCCAAAGGATCCCTCGTCAATCTTGCCTAAAAGACGATACTTTGTGGCAACGAGACTTCCCCCAGAAACCGGTGGCTTGGATGGACCCGCCATGTTGTTCAGTCTGACAAGTTTATTTTTGACATTCTTCTGCTGACAATTCGCCCGACTCTTTCGTCATAATGACCGTATGCTAGTTTAGCGCGCGCTAGAGAGGTATTCCTTCGACTATGCTGAAATTGGACGTTTGTTTTGCTTCGAGTTATCAGGTTATTAGATGATTACGCCAGAAATTCTTTAATTATATGCCCGCGCCTACACCGTGAGACTCTAGTTAGCAACAAATGCACAATAAATCAGAATTTGAAGCAAAAACATGCAATTGGTACCAACCACTTACGTAAAGGGGCACGAGTTCCTGTCTGCTCCTGATTGGCTCATAAATGACGCATTTGCTCTGATTTGGCCAAGTACATTACATCATTCTGTGAATTTCGGCATCGAGTAAGTAATAAAACTTGCTAACCCTGCGCAATTTCATGAGTAAATTGTTGGTCTTTTTGTTTGCTTTCTTCGCTAAGTACGGAGGGGTGTACCGCGCACCCGCTCAAAAGATTTTGATTACATTGATTGAAGCCAGGTTAAAGCAAAAAGTCGCTCTCCCTCAGGTTATAATTAGTTTGTTACGTCATAGCAATTACCTGATTTTCAGCGATAACGAGGGTATAAATCGAGCGCATTAATGTAATTATGCAAGCCATTAGTTCGAGTCGTCAGAGAATAACCGGTGACATGCACAAAGTAAATTGTCTTTAAGAGTCGCACGAACAGAAAAGAATTACGCGAGTACTTGAGCTCGACAAAATCGCCACCGGAGAAAATACTATTACTTCCAATTATATATGGCCTTAGCTAGCCGGCATGGTACAACAACGAGGGAAGAAAAGGAGGAAAAAAAGTGCTACATAACGAGCCTTAGCAATGAAATCCTTCTTTATGTATCAATATATATGGATGCAAAGTCAGTGGCGAGACTTTGTCAGACTTGTCGACGTTTACGAGATGGCATCATGTGCAGTGATCCCTTGTGGAAAGAACGCCTTCGACGAGACTTCGAACTTGATCTAAAAATGAAGAGGCCATTCAAATCGTTTTACGAAATATATCGCTTAGTATCAATGTCCCGAACAGTTACAAAGATTTATCTATCGGAGCGGTTTTATTCTTCAGGGAAATACGGATATTTGCCTGGCTGGTTATGGACTTGGGTTATACTGAACACCAGCGCTCCTGAACTACCCTCGTGGATTCGCAATAACAGACAGGCGTTTCTGCGGCTCAAAGTGAGCGAGATGCCCTTGGGACGAATCCAGCGGGTTTGGAATTTAGCCGCGGGGGATTTCTCTGGGATTCGGGAGGTACGAAATGAAAGAGGGACTATCTATTACAGTTGGTCAGACGTCCATAAAGTCTTCTTCGCCAAGTACGGTGGACTCCCAGAATTAACCGCGCACTCGCTCAAGCGATGCTCGCGCGCTAAGCGACATCTCGAGCGAAATTTCACGGAACTCACCTCCGAAGACTCGCCCAGACAAAATCAAGCGCGACGGACCTTGATTGCAGTAATACCACAAGACCTTTTCACCTCGACTTGCGGATTTAGTCATCTCTTCCGACCTTTATGAAAAATGTTTATTTGGATGACTGGGAAAATGAAGCAAAGAGTAGAAACATTTGCGGAGTGCGAAGACCTTCAGAGCTAGGGCTTTACAGTTTAGAAAAGAAGTGTAAGAAAGTTAAATAGCATCATGTTATATCAATCTTTGGTTTACTTGGAATCCTATGGCTGTCCACAATGTAGCTGACCAATACAAGTTGATAGATCTTTACAATTTTAATGTTACATAAATATAACATTGTCGAACTTAAGGAAATTTTTTACCGGAAAATTTGAGACACTTAATGCGTTGTTCGTGCAGCCCATAGATTATCCCAACTGAGACAACTCACTTTATCAGTAAGCTGATGATTGCTTCATGGAGTGGTATAGAGCAGTTTTGCGTAAAAGAAAATAACACTTAACGGGACAAAACAAACGTTTTGATAGAAGTGAAAGCGGAGAAACGAAAACGGCAGAAACGAGGCTGAATAAAGGTAAACATTCAGTGTTCGTTTTCTTCACGGAAGCTCGAGATATTAAATATTGAAACAAACAAAATTACATGAAAAGCAATGACTCCGGTTTATACCTGTCCTACAAATACACGAAGTAGGAATGTCCCCCCTACATCCTTTAAAGAAGTTGTACTTAGCGCTTGGCAGATCAGTGATTTCCTGAACTGCTTAAACTATATCAGTCGGAAATTGAGCGTCAGTAAATCTTCTTTCAGTGGTTCCTGGAGATTTTTATCGATACAAATCGAAACTGAGCTTCACTTGTGCAACGCAAACTCACACCCAAACACAAGCATTATTCACACGTGCAATGCAAACAAGACAAACGACATAGCGGTTGCGCGAGACAGGAGCGTCAACTGGAAGACTGGTGCGCGAACTACAGGAATGAAGCGTGAAATGAGAAGCTTAATCGTGAAGAAAAGTAGAGCGGGAAGGCAAAGACCAGGACTCGTACTATTGCAAATTAAATAGAAAGTAAACTGTCGAATTTTACGTCCAATCTAAGTAAGTCTTCCTTATCCATCCCCGTAGAAATTATATCAAAAATATCCGAATGTTTTTATCCTTTTCGTTGTGAGAATTAAGGTTTCAGTCAACACTTAAGCTAAGATAACCATAGACTGTTCACAGGCTCTCTATTCTTCAACGCATGCGAAAGAAAATGCGAGCGAAGTGAACGAATGCACGCAGGGGCGGGGAAGGGGAGGCGACCGAAGCAAGCCAAACGAAGAAATTTTTCTCGTTCGCCACCCACTACCCTGTTAGGTCTCCCGTTTTGTGCTGACGTTCAACAATCGAATAAAAATATGAGAAAACAGATGCTATGAACAGTCTAAGATAACCAAGGCAACCAGTGCCCACTAAAAAGTGGTTTCAGTGTTTGGTCTCTAAAACACTGGTTGTAAGAAAACTGTAAGAAAAGTGTAGCACAGCGTGGTGTCACGCGGAGTTAAAGATTTCACATCAAGGAACAAGGCTTCACAAAATACGGTATTTCGACATCACAAAATCTTTTATGGTCGTGTGTACACAAATGTATATCTGCTGTACTCGGGCTTGTCGTGCTTGCATAACTTCATTATTTGGATGCTGCAGATAGAAGTTGCCTGGAATTCGTATGGCGTTTTCACTAGCGATTATTTGCGTCTTTTCTTTATTTATAATGCAATCCGTTTGTGAAGAATACATTCAGCTGTCACTAGTGAACAAGCAGTATAGACAGCCAAGTCTTTGATTTGGTGGAGTCAATTCCCTGTCGGAGATCCAAAAAACTGTTTCTTTCATGACAATGTGGATCACGTTGAGGTTCCACCAAGATTCGGATGGGACAATTTACGAAATCTCGAAATGGGACACGTACTGGCCACGGCCGACAGAAAATACCTTCTGCCCAATATCGCTTTTGTAATCCGTGTGAAACGCAGCAAAGCGATGAACATGTTTTTGGAGGTGTTTGATCACTGGAAAAACTACATGAGTACCACGGCAAACTCTGTTAATATAGAGCTGTCTTATTCAGGAGCAAGAGTTTCTTTCGCAGCGGATTTCAAATACAACAAGGAGAAGAGAGTCGGGAATATGGCTGTCACGGCACGCGTTCAAATCCGTCCATATTTTTTTTTTTTTTTTTCATTTTCCGGTAAATACAAGGCTGTGTTATATTTTAACCACATAGCCTTCATGTACAACCATGCACCATGGCAACACCACACTATTATTAAAATTGGCATTGTGTGTCGTGAGGCAAAACAACAACAACAAAACTGTGGTTAAGTTTTTTTCTTGTTTTCCTTTTGGTGAATAGAAGGCTGCTTTATATTTTAAACGCTTAACTTTCGTGTACAACCATGCATCATGGTAACAAAGTTTCATTGATATCTCCTTAGTCTGTGGGTCTCTAGATGCCTGCGATGCGTAGTGATGTACATGTACTGTATTCAACCGTACTACACTGACATTCAAACAGAAATGTGGAGCCAGTCATTTTCATATCCTTCCTGAAGCTGATATTGCACATCAGTTTGTCCCGTCCCTCTTTGATTCACAAGTCTGCAAGATGGTGTACGTCGACCTGTTTGACTGTTTTAAAATTTTAGTCTCGATCAATGAGGGTACCTCTTGTTTTCTTGGACTGGTCTTGTTTTAACTGAATGAAAAAAGTACAATTTAATGATTTGTAGTAAGCAAATGGACTGAGATATAAAAAACGAGAAAATAAAAAAAAAAAATGTGCAAGGGAAGATGGAATTTTATTCACAGAATTTTTGAGAGCCATCCTGAAAATTACTCGTGAATGCGAGAAAAGCTTTTTTTTACTTAAAATTAAAAACACTTGAAACTTAAATTATGTTCATTAAAAATTATTACCCAGAGAGAGAGAGATGCTGGCATCATTACCTGATCTACAGCTGCCCTTTTCTGTGCCGTTGTTTTCCTTTCAAGTTGCTTCTCAATGATCTGGGCATTGTGAGCATAAGACGAAGCAACTTCATGCTGGAGAAACAAGAGGAAAAAATACATACAAATTAGCAAGTAACATAGAGAATAGCCCGCAGAAAGCACAAATGTTGTCATACATGTAGCTAGCCACTGGGATGTGCTTTAACCTTACATAGTAAACATGTATAACATGTATCCTTATAGGAACACAAACGTTTTTAGTGAAATATAATCTTTCTAAAAGCCAGAAATCATTTTCTCACTGTGAAAACATGTTTACCTTCATTAAACCTCGGAATCCTGATCTTCAAATTAATTTTATTTGCAACGTTAATAGTGCATGTCTGTTCATGCACATATACCCATCTCATGTTCACATGTCTACAATGCAACACATGCCTGCATTTTGAGATCAATGTAATGTGTGTGCATGGAAGTCTCACGAATAGAAAGCAACACTGATTCTTGTCCCACGATATCAAAACGTACAGTAATAACACAGTAATCATCAACCTTGTTCCCAAGGAATCTCATCAGGGGGTGGCAAGATGAGAGACCCTGGGAACGAGGCTGAGTAATCATATCATTTGAAACTATCAATTGCATTGTACCTGTTCAATTTCCTCTTCTTCTTCGTCAATGGTAGACACTGTTACAGAACTGAATTTACCAAACTCTTTTGTTCTCTTTGTGACCATAACCTAGTGAAGGGAACAACAACGTTACGATTGGATGAGCTGACGGCCACTCCACCAACTCGGTGGAGAAGCCATCGGCAAGCATATCCTTCTGTCCTGCTATTGAACAGGTTATCATTTGTATCACTCTCATTTAGAGACACCCTCAGAAAGTTGAGAAGTGCCTGTAACAAGAGCTAGTGAGTTAAGAGATAATACTAAAGTGTCTTCCATTCGACAATGCAACTTACAGCATTTTACCTAACTCTGGAAGAGAGGAAAACCATGTGAGCTATACCCAAATTTTCAAAAAATGTCTTTCTGGGAATTTCACTCACATTTGACTTTCCTCCTGGAATTTCCAAACTTTTTTGGTTGAATGGTTTGCTTTTTGGAAATGTAACAATTTCTGGAAATTTTCTGGAAACTTTTGAGGACATTTCTGTAGCACATGCATTTGTCCCCCTTTCGAAATACGTGTACAACATAAAGAAAAATTGAATTCATGATTACTTTTTACTTGAAAGTACATGCATTACTTACATACATGTATTTCCACATGCAAACCCTAGAAGACTTT
>JAHPZR010052413.1:0-11005 GCA_019787425.1 Platygyra sinensis
TTTCTTGAGAAGAGTGGGCACCAGTGGGGCTTGCTGCTCATCGTTCAATTCATTACACCACATGGTATTCCAAAGTTGAATTGCATAGCCTCCTTTTCAATAATGCTTACTCTCTATTTGCTGTATGGTTGAAATTTTGTACTTCGTGATCTTTCCCTGTTTTCGCAGGTCGGCGTATTGGACACGTAACCACGTAACCTTTTTTTGTAATATTTTGATTATCAATAGTACCCATGAAAGCGATTACTACAAAGCACGCGGGCTTGCAAGAGACGGGCCTTTTAAGCTTGGGCGGTTGTTGCCCGGCATTTCGGACCATGTGATAATGCTCTTGAGAATTCATGCTCAGTTTCAAATGTTCAAATAGCCCTCGGCGTGTATGTGAATAAATAATATTTAGATGGATAAACGAACAATTCTCTAGAGAATATCAAGTGATCTCTAATGGAAAACAAACCGTCTAAGCTAAAAAAGGCTATTTCGAAAATCACGAACTGTTGATTACAGGAAGAATTAAGCGAGAAAAACAGCAGAATCCTTTGATCTAAAACATTCATAAATTTGTTTCATTTTGCATAAAAATCAGTTCAAATATTACATTGAGTTGCCTCTCCACCTGCTGCTTGACATAATGCTGACAATTGGTTATAAACAATGTCTTGATATTTGTTACAATCCGTCACAATGCCGCTGATTTAAAACTGTTACCAGGCGATAATTGTAACTTTATAATATTTTAAAGTGAGGAATGTAAATGACATTACGAAGCCCTGGGGGAGTTAAAAGATTTGTTTCTAAGCACATTCCGGGCACGGATGAGGATATATTTCTGTAAGGTTTCTTTGATAAGGTATGTACAATAATACTTAAAGAAACTATCACCGTTATAAGGTGTAGCTTACGCCGAAATCCAATATTCTTTTAGTCTAATGTTAAAGAACCATGCTACAGCTTTTCATTGACTAAAAGGACACATGTTATTCACGAATGGTTACTTTGTAGCAAGATGTAGGAAAACTAGACTAGAAGAATTGAGAGACCTTAAAATTCACCGAACAAACCAATCTGCCTTACCTGTAAATAAAACCATTACAATCATGGTACTCTACACATCTCCAGCGAGTAGAAATCGATTAATATATCCCTCGTACATGCGGTCATGAATGGACACCTTCCATTGAAACATATGTAAAACGAAATTGTGCCATTATACGTTCTATCATTTTTTAACCTAACACAGAAAAGCTAATTTTTGTAGTGCTAATTTGTGAACTGAAAAACTGCTACAAAAAAATGAAGGAGGCATCAAACAAGAGAGGACCAAAACTGATATGAAACTTAGAAGCAATTTATAAACAAGAAACTTTTAAAATCTGGGCTAAATTTTGGACTTCAAGTTTATATTTTTTATGCGTTCTGAACGATTTTAGATTCCTTAACTGCTTTACCGTCTCTGACAATGTGTTTAGATGAATATACATCGCGAACAACTGCGAGGATAACGTTTGATTTAATTTAACAAAATTCATATTTGGATGAAAATAGTTAGAATTATTAATTACAAATTGCGTCTAGTAACGCAACTTCCAAGAAATGTTTTGGATCAACTTCCTTCCAGAGGCTAACGAAACTTGCACCATTAACATGCAACTTAAACATATATCCCCCGAATGTTGTAGTAAACCTGTTAAACATGTCACATGGCCTCGCGCGCAACGCACTCTAGTTTTAGGAGGCGCCAACTGACTGTAGAGTTCACAATTTCCCTCGCGGGGTTCCGCACACTCAGCGCGTTGAATCTTATTTGAGTATGTTTAACAAGTGCGATCCGGCTCAGGACGAGTGAAATGGAACACACGTAGTCCAAACAGAGAGCACTCGTACTCAATATCATGTATTTTACTTATGTTCTAAGTTAATCGGCATGCATAAACACCAAATAATATACAATTGTAGACTGAAATCTTCAGGCCTCTTCGCACAGAGCGACTCTGAACGGTAAAATCACGAACACCTTTACAACGAAGTACCCGCACGTTATCACGAGGGATAGGTATAATCAGTAAGTCCAGGAGAACGAACAAACCTTCCTAGTCCCCTGACAACTCGTGATAAATGGGTTTCTCTCCTGGTTTCTCGGTAGTTTTTTCTGTCAGTAAAGACAAGGCGATTATAGGAACATAGTGCTAAAGATTTCTTGCTCTCCCTGTAAACGATCTTTTTGTTATATACATAAACAATAGCCTCCAGTTTGTTCGAAAATATGCTCGGATATTTGTTCAGCACTATCAGTTCGGAGAAGCGAACAGTTTTCCGAAAGCGCATAAACTCGAAGAAAACTGAGCTTCAAGGAACGTATAATGTCCAAGGACAAATATCCGTACACATTAATGCGCCAAATGGACCCTATTGTGGTTCTTATCCTTCAAATATTTTGCGCAACACGCGCAGATTTAAAAATTGGGGAATATTCTCGGTCCGGTCACGTGACGTGTTTACACCAATCGAGCGCGAGCGAAAATATTTGATAGATTATAATTAACAAATAAAGAGGCCTAAGCCTTGTATTACACTGTGATAAAACACGACAGGCATTTGAGAACACGAGGGAAATGTAGAAAACACGAGCCGCAGGCGAGTGTTTTCTACATTTCTCGAGTGTTCTCAAATGGCTGGAGCGTTTTATCACAGTGTAATACACCGCTTAGGCTTCTTCATTTGCTTTTAGATATAGATTTTACGCGCGCAAAACAATAAAACACGCTTTTTCTATGTTTTATACTCTCCTAAAACATAGGTTTTTGACCAATCAGAGCGCGCGCAGGGTCCTATCTATGTTATAAATTAATTTATTATCCAACTGCACTTCGCAGAGTACAAATAACCTTTAAGACGAGTACAAATATCACGCGGTATTTGTACTCCAGAGGACCGGTTAAACTGGTTTTCTGCCGTTGACCAATCAGTTAGCTGGATTTCTCACGCCAATTTCCGTTCCGCTCCGCATACTTCTGCCACGCATTCCCTGTAAATAAATATCCACGAAATTCGTTCGCACAAACATACCAATTTGGCTTGTTGGATAATAAATCTGTTATTAGACGTTTTGTTGTGTAGTATTGCTGAGAATTTTTACTCGTTGTTTGTATTTTGACTCGCCCTACGGGCTCGCCAAAATACGGCACAACTCGTAAAAATACTCAGCGATACTACACAACAAAACGTCTAATAATATATATATATTCCTTGGGAATATCGAGTCTAAAATTTCCAAAATTCTTTACAACAAACTCGAGGAGATCAGAATATTGTTTTGTGTGGTGAAAGATTGTAAAGACGTTGCAATTGTATGATTTTAACCAAGCGTTATAAAATTCTACTTTTCTTTTTTAGGCAAACCTCGAAAAAAAAATTATAACAGAACTAGCCGTAGCGTTGATGCTGTTAACTTTTCTCCAAGAAGTTATGAGTGTCAAATCAGGTTGCAGTGTGGCTCCAAAATTACTTCAACGCCATGAAAGCAATGATAGGACAGATAACCTGACGTTGTGTCGAAAAAGTCCACTTAATTTGTATTCCTTTAACTAATCTTAGAATATCTACAAGGATGTTTTCAGCCTAAAATAATATTTAGCCAGGACTGGAAAAACAATATTCCAATATAATAAAAAAGCCAAACAATGCAATGCTACGAATACGGACTGATAAGTGTTATACAGATGCAGACGACCATTTTCAACAGGCTGCAATTGTTCAAACGTTGGATAACGCTATCCACCGAATAAATCGCTATCCAGCGGATAAACGTTACAGAAAACAAACCACGCTATTAACTGGATAGTGATTTATGCGGTGGATAGCGTCATCGAACTTCCGAACAACCCAGGCCACATGTTCAAACATCGTAAATGCAATGAACTGGGAAACTCTCCCATGCATGGCTGCTCTTGCGTGCGACCGAGCATGACATAAGACGATTGCAAAGAAGACGTTGCGAAGAAAGCAGCCCGAAAAAATGTCTACACATCGATGAAGACGACCTAACTTTTTGGCTTCTGGAATTTTTGTTCATCACGGGGTCATTCAATATAGAACTCACGTGTTTCATGATATCGCAATAGTTGTGGAAACTTCATAATCTTTTGTCGAGCAATTTCCGTTTCCGTTTGCAGTTTCGTTTCCGTAGCCTGCAAAAATTTCAAAAGCTCTAAAATCATGTTATTTCCATATATACTAGTTGGTACTAAGCACTGTAACTGTAAATGTAAAAGCTCAAGCTGACAGTCTCGGCCAAGTGACTACTGTAAGTCAAGAAAAGTGATTCCAAATATCTCAACGCGTGACGAGAAATCTTCAGGTAGCAATTGATTGATTTATAGTTAATAAGTTTCTCTGAAATGTAAAGATACAAAAGCAAATATGATGGACTTCAAAACTACTAAAAAAGTCATTTGAACCAATCCATTTATTTTTTGTCTTAGAATTCATTATTCAGTTAAATGTCCAACTGCCTGTCCGATGAATCCTTCTGTTATTTAGCCCGGCTACTCCAAAATAATGTTAAATTTAATGCCCAACATTTCGGTTAGCCAGAACTAACCTTCCTGAGCAGGGGCTACACTGAAGCTTTATTGTAGCCCCTGAGGAAGGTTAGTTCTGTCTAACCGAAATATTGGGCATTACACTTGTCATTTTTAGCCGTCCGGTCAGCCTTTCAATTGGTTTTATAGTTTATTTTTCACTGCTGATCTTGATCTAAACCAAGCAGCGTTATCTTCCTTTGCTGATGGAATTGTTTTAAGCAAAGGAATGACTGAATCAGTCATTGAGTCAATCAGTGAGCGAGTCAGTCCGTCAGTCAGTGAGTCACGTGTACCTCGGCCTTAAAAGGCAATTTTTGAAGTTACCTTGTGCGTCTTCAAAACGAGTCTTGGTGTAAGAAAAAGTGTGATTTGCATTACACTGAAACATGTGGACGGAACACATTTTCATATGAATTCTCTACTTGCACAAATCCCATAAATACACCTCTTTTACCCCCCAAAAATTTGCAAAGGCATTCTTTTAGATTACTCTTGGGACATGTTCATGGCCCAGGAGAAATTGCAAACAATGAGTATGCAAAATTTTTGGGGCTTAAAGAGGTGCATTATGGTATTGTGCAAGTAGTGAATGGTTTTGTGTTTGCACAGAGGCAAAAGACGCTTCAGAAAT
The DNA here is from genome assembly GCA_019787425.1 of Platygyra sinensis. Classification (NCBI taxonomy): domain Eukaryota; kingdom Metazoa; phylum Cnidaria; class Anthozoa; order Scleractinia; family Merulinidae; genus Platygyra; species Platygyra sinensis. The sequence goes on from JAHPZR010052413.1 coordinate 5,215, forward strand.
AGTCTGTTGGCCCAGGCAGAAGGACAAATGGCTCCTGGAACTGCTCTGTCCGAAAAATGACCCTACATGGCTATTTTTGAACAATGGCGCAACAGCTTCAGAAACACACAAGGGGTTTGTCGAAGTTTCCGATTGGCATACGAGAGGGAAATTTAAACGCTCGGAAAAAACTGAAGGAAAGGTACAGTTCTCCCCGACAAATTCTCCTTCTTTACTTGGTCCAATCATGATTTTCGAAGCAGACAGCGAAAAGGACATTTGAGAGCGGAAAATAGCAGCGAGTAAGTTGGAGGGGGAAAATTTTACTTTGTCGCTCAACGGACTATCAAATCACGACTTCGCCGCTCTCAGATTTATCTTTCATTGCAGGGTTTTTGGCCCCAGAGGACCAAAAACCCGAGGAGGCACCTTAGGACTCCCCGTGTAATAGAGAGAGAAGAAGAGAGAATGTAGGTATTTCCGGTATATAGCCGCAAAAAATCTCGATTTGATCGCTTGCACGCCCGCAAGGTATCTACGTTTTTCCCGCAAACGCTCATGGGAGGCCAGCAAAGGGACACGGGCGCGAGGACTTGCGGGATCGGCGTCTTTGCCACAAGCTTTGTCCTTGGTTTAGATCTCGAGTTCAAGCGTTCCTGAAAAGCTTTTGTGTTTGCCGGCCTCCATTACTATTTCAGCGCGATCAAATAAGTTCGCTTCGAGATGGCCGAGATTATGATCTAAAACAAATTGAAAACGCTTTCAGAGATCCTGAAGATGGATTTTGGGGGAAAAACAGCTGAGAGAGTCCTGAAGTATACTAGATCGAAATTCGAGGCCAGTGTGGTTCATTTGCGACTAAATAGCTAAATCAGTACAGTACCTTCTGATCGTCAGAATTACCCAAGGATAACAATAAGGTGACAGGCCTGCGCGACTCCCATTCACGTGTAGTAGCCGCTTAGGAAGTTTTGCCCTTTTGTATGGTACGATCGGAGGATCTTTGAATATTTCGCTAAGCACTAATCCTGTGTTTTCAGGGAGACATTTCGTCAGAGTAAAGCCGTTAGAGGTCATATTTCTGTGTGGCTTCCGCTGTTATCCGCTTGTAATTTGCAGAGTTTGACACCTCTGTTTTTTTGCCAGTTTTTTTCTCTTGATATTGCAAGATATGTTTTAGGTTCTCTCAAATGTTAGCTCTGGAGGAATAAAGTTTGAAATATTCCTTTGGCATCTCGTTTATTTGGATGGCTTATTTTCACAGAGTAATCTTACGGCAGGGATCCAAATGTAATGCACTTATCAATTGAAATCCCGACCCCCCCCCCCCCCCCCCCCCCACCCCGGGCCAAGGTGGGGATTTGACTTGACACCATTACAAATCTTAACAAACCCCCGCCCTTCTGGGGCATATTGACTAGTAAAACCCCCACCTTGGTTGGGAAACCTATGTTGTTCCCTGACTGACTATCAATGATAAGTTTAATTCAAAATAACAGCCATACATACCTCAACTTTCACAAGCAAAGGCAATTGGTAGGTCCTGCAGAATTCCTGTGAGAAAAAACACAGCGAGAAAGTCAAATTACTTTAGTCAGAGGGATTAAATAAAAGCAAGATCAGGGAAACTTACCTGTCCGTAGACGTGGAAGGGAAACAGCCAGCAAACCAGAACAATTATAAATTACTGCTGTCTATCTAATCTTATCTTGACGTTTTTATTTTATACCATGCAAGAACCCTGTGTAGCAAGACAAAACATGGAGAAATTGATGTTATATTAAAATAGACTGCATAAAATAGTTCTTAGGAGCTATATTTTATATTTTGGACCCTAAAGAATGAGGAAATACAGAACTTAGGAAACCACGTGGTTTTAATAAACACTAAGAAGTAGAAGAGCGTATATCTGCATTGTGTGAGAAGTTTTGTTTAAAGGCAATAACATTTTCCAGTCAATGAACCATGAAAGCTCAAGGCAAAATCCCAAAGGATTAATCTAAATGATGGAATAAAGGGAAAATAATTAGGAAACTTACCTTTCAAAACCAGGATGTCGAACCAAACAACTGCACGAAATCCAGCGAGCCGCGAGCGACACCAGTGACCACGTGAAGAAATTGCCGTGAGGAAACTAGGCACGAGTCAAATCCCCACCTCGCTCCCCGACCTCGATGAATGTGTAAATGCAAATGCTGAGAAATCCCCCACACCCACGGGCAAACCGTGCCTTCAAATGCCATAAAAATCCCCCACATTCCCCCACCTTGGCCCAGGGTTGGGGGGGGGGGGGGGTCGGGATTTCAATTGATAAGTGCATAAATGTTTTGCGGCGTTTCATTGAGGACAAAAAGCTTGACTCTAATTTGCATATATGGCGACTGTAACGCGATACTTATGTTTACATTTCACTTCTGTGGTGCTTTCGAGATACTGTTTGCTCGTACACTCTTTTCTTTTCTAAGGATGTTATTTTTCCGGCCCAGACTGAATATTCTTATTTTTCTGCCGATTTTAGGCTGAAAATATTCTTGTATTATTCTTACATTATAGCTTATGGCATTTCGTTTTATTTAGAATTTATTAGGCTATCAAGTACAAGTGTTTGGTTTCTGGATCTGGATCGCGTTGAGCACATTGTGCATGTGCTCTGGACACCACTTTTCGTAGCGAGGCCAAGATGTCACGTCAAAATATATTCTTATATAAAAAAGAGTTCATATCAAGACAATTGTTTTTTTTTTAGTATCTGACTAGAACAATAACGTTCAATATTATTGTTTCAATGAGCAGAAATATAAGCAAGCGGGGGCAACTTGAGTGATAACTATTACTAGTATAATATATGACGCCCCGCTCGAATAAACTGACAAACGTCATAATTAAGATATGTCATAATAAGCGCGCTGTGCCAAAACTAGAAAAAAGGTATAGTTTAACAAGGCGTTTGTTAGAACTCAGTTTAAAACTACATTATTAACTTTTGGAGAGAGATTTACATGCGCCGAAAGGTTCTCCGATTAGGCACGAACCTTTTCGCGTCCGCTTCGGCCAAAGTCCCTCAGCGCAGCTGTCAGCGCTACAAAGAACAAAAGGACTATTGTTTGTTGCTTAACATGAGAAGTTGAGCCGGAACAATAGACCATTTCTTGATACGCTACTCGAAAAATTCTTCCCGATTCAGTTTTTCTTGAGAAGAGTGGGCACCAGTGGGGCTTGCTGCACATCGTTCAATTCATTACACCATATGGTATTCCAAAGTTGAATTGCATAGCCTCCTTTTCAATAATGCTTACTCTCTATTTGCTGTATGGTTTGAAATTTTGTACTTCGTGATCTTTCCCTGTTTTCGCAGGTCGGCGTATTGGACACGTAACCAATTAACCTTTTTTTTGTAATATTTTGATTATCAATAATACCCATGAAAGCGATTACTACAAAGCACGCGGGCTTGCAAGAGACAGGCCTTTTTAGCTTGGGCGGTTGTTGCCCGGCATTTCGGACCATGTGATAATGCTCTTGAGAATTCGTGCTTTCAAATGTTCAAAGAGCCCTCGGCGTGTATATGAAAAAATAATATTTAGATAAATTAACGAACAATTCTCTAGAGAATATCACGTGATCCCTCTAATGGGAAACAAACCGTCTAAGCTAAAAAAGGCTATTTTGAAAATCACGAACTGTTGATTACAGGAAGAATTAAGCGAGGAAAACAGCAGAATCCATTGATCTAAAACATTCATAATTTTTTTCCATTTTGCATAAAAATCAGTGCAAATATTACATTGAGTTGCTTCTCCACCTGCTGCTTGACATAATGCTGACAATTGGTTATAAACAATGTCTTGATATCTGTCACAATCGGCACAATGCCAAATATCTGCTTAACTATGAGATATGCGATGAAAATTACGGTCAGTTAGACGTTTGAGGGAATATTGTTTTATTTATGCTGACTGCCAGCAACGAATACCGAGATTTGAAACTTCTTCACAATTTTAATCAAAACGGTTTTCCTTTCGAATTTCCTGAATTTTAGTCGAAAAATTACCTTCTGATGATTGGCTTACTTAGACAATTTCCAGTGGACTTAAGTTGTTTAAGGCTTATCTTGAGTTTCGTCGTTTGCTTTTATTGTATTTTTTCCCTATTGCTGCATGTAAGGTTCCCATTTTGATTTGTCTGTCATTTAAAACTGTCACCAGGCGATAATTGTAACTGTATAGTATTTTAAAGTGAGGAATGTAAATGACATTACGTAGCCCAGAAAGAGTTAAAATTTGTTTCTATGCACATTCCGGGCACGGATGAGGATATATTTCTGTAAGGTTTGCTTTTTGATAAGGTATGTACTATAATACTTAAAGAAACTATCACCGTTATAAGGTGTAGCTTACGAAATCCTAGATTCTTTTAGTCTAATTTTAAAGAACCATGCTACAGCTTTTCATTGACTAAAAGGACACATGTTATTTACGAATGGTTACTTTATAGCAAGATGTAGGAAAAACTAGACTAAAAGAATTGAGAGACCTTTAAAATTCACCGAACAAACCAATCTGTCTTACCAGTAAAACAAAACCATTATAGGGGTGGCGAATGGTAAAATCCGAGACTCGCCGAGAGGCTGAGACCCTTTTTTGAAAATCCGAGCCCGAGACTCTGTACGAAGAAAATTGCCCGCGCCCGAGACTTCATTTTGCGAAAATCCTGGCCGGTTTTGAAAACTGTTGGCAGCGAGGCATGAGCTACACGATATTTTAAGATAAACAAATCTAAGATCGATAAGTCAAGAGTTCCAAAATGTTACGCCATGACGACTTATCTTCGACTTAAAAACCCGACTTGTCGCGCCTACAAATTCGAAAGACTGCTATTGTACGTTTTTAATCAAATAAACAATTTTATCATGGTTTTGATCCAGACCATTGGCCAAAAAACAAAAATCCGGGACTCCGAGACCTCGCGACCAAAAATTCGAGAATCTGAGACGCAAAGAAGCAAAGAAAACGAGATTTCGAGACTCATTCAAAACGCCTCCGAGATTTCGAGATCAGAACAAAAATTTCCGAGACCCTGAATTTTCAGGGTACCATTAGACACCCCTCATTATAATTATGATACTCAACACGTACGTTTCCACTGCGAGTAGAAATCAATTAGTATATCCCTGGTACATGCGGCCATGAATGGACGCCTTCCATTGAAATATCTGTAAAACGAAATTGTGCCATTAAAAGTTATATCATTTTTTAGCCTAACACAACGGGTAATTTTTGTAGTGTTAATTTGTGAACTGAAAAAACTGCAACGAAATAACGAAGGAGGCATCAAACAAGAAAGAATCAAGACCGTTTATGAAAACTTTGAAGCAATTTATACACGAGGAACTTGAAACTTCTGGGCTAAATTTTGGGTTTTCATACCTTAAGAGAGCGATTTAGATTCCTTAACTGCTTTACCGTCTCTATGTTTCTTTGAAACTGTATTTAGATGAATATACATCGCGAACAACTGCGAGGATAAACTTTGATTTAATTTAGCAAAAAATTAATATTTTGATAAAAATGGTAACATTTATTTAGTACAAATTGCAAGGAATTATTCATTATAGTAACTTCCAGGAAATTTTTCGCATCAACTTCCTTCCAGAGACTAACGAAACCTGCATCATTAATATGCAACATAAACGCATATCCTCCGAATGTTTTCCTGTAGCAAACCTGTTAAACACGTCACATGGCCTCGCGCGCAACGCAAAGTCTAGTTTTGGGAGGCGTCAACTGACTGCAGAGTTCGCAGTTCCGCACAC
>JAHPZR010052414.1:0-33260 GCA_019787425.1 Platygyra sinensis
AATGTTAAACAACACTTTATAATTGCAACAACGTCTTGATGGAGGTATACGTCTTGCGGCATGTCTGGTGAGCAGATTAAAACAAAACTACGGCCTGTACGGCTGTAACTCCAAAGAGGACGCTTTAGAATTGTGACGGGTTCGACATTGAGAGAGACAGGAAGTTCACTCGCGTCGAAGAAAGACGCATTTTAATACACGTGCGCCACTGTGCATCGCAGGTAACTGAGTGGCTATTAACAGTTCTGCTGTCTTGGTGATATCTTTGTTAGTTCCTCTGGGAGATAAAGTAGCTCTGAGCAACAAAAACGAGGGATTTACTGGTTCAATGCTCAGGAAGGAAACGTGGGTAGGCTCTTGTGTGTTTTGTCAACTGCAGGCGGATGAGTTCACGTTCATTAGAGTTAGCTAAAATCTTGACAAGTCACAAAATAAAAATCGAGAATCATTGAAAAAGTAAATACCTCAGTTACGAATTGTTTTAGAGGTGACGAAAGAGAGAGAAACTAAAATGCGTTGGCGTAACAATGAGCGATGAGATCACTGGACTGTAGTTTTTTCTTTGAGAACAATGCTTTAAATCGTCTGAGCCGACTGTTTAGAGTATTGAGTTAAAGAAAACTCTATATTGACTCCTGCTTTAGTTAGAAAACACAGTTATCTCATTCACAGTATGATCACGACTGGCGTAGTTTATCTGAGTCAATAATTACAAGTCATTTCTCGCCCACCAGCGCAGTGTTTGTGCTTCCGGTGAGCAGAAGATAGTTCTAAAATTGTGAAACACCAGATAACTACAAGTGACAAAGTAAGTGTTTCACCAGCCATTTCTGTCGCAGCGCGTCTCTGTAAAAGGAGTTCTTAAAATGTAAAAACTCCTGTTGTTCACGGCTTTCAAAAACTTCAAGTTGCTGCGCTCAAACCAACTGACAGACCACGGCTGCCGTGGTTTCCTCAAAATGCTCTCTCCGGCCTGAAAGGATAAAAAATAGTCTCTTAGAAATTGAATTAAGTTTATTTCAAAATCACATCAGCAAAATTCAAGCAGAAGTAATACTGGTTTAAGTCTTCTTGATTCACACTTGCGTCCAGGCACTAAAACTGACACACACAGAGACACAGAGAGACCGCCGCGAAACAAACCCAACTTTGATTTTGTGGACAGGGTCTTCTTCTTTGCAACAGGTTTCTGGTGAGGAGGTCAGTTTTACACCGCTACCTTTCAGTTCACATTAAAAACGGCCAAAAGTCTTCAGTTTACAACAAAAACTCAATAATAAAAAACGAACATTGGTCGTCGAGAGATTGAAACATTAGTTGAATCGATAGGTGGTTTGATCAACGCGATGCAACTTCATTGAAACGAGCGCATGTGTAATTTGTTTTGGCTTTTTTTGATTGTTGATTTATACCTTCGGCAAGAGCCGCAAGTCACGAAATGTCGTAATTTTGTTCTGAGAACACGAAAACTGCACTTAAAACATCTTTATTCGGTTATTTCTGCTGAGAAGGAGTGAGCAACTTCATAACCCCTCTGTCGGGTACAGTTTGAACGCAGAGTGGTAATTTAAGTCTCGAGTGAACTCGGGAAGATTCGTTCTGAGGCGCTAGTTTTGATCAAAACGAACCTCAAGTTAAAAACCCATGCTATTTTCTGCAAGCCGAAAAGCTGAATAAAATTCGGCGAAATGATCTATACAGGTTGTACAATTTATATAATGCCTTTTATTGCCCGGAAAAAAAGCCGCATTGTCGCCGCCAGGCTGCGTCCGTCTCAGTTCAAGAGGGACTTAATTGTTTACAAAATTAGTAAACGGGCGAAAGCATGCTTACTAATACACACGGCGAAGAAAATTTCCCATGTTTGGTATTGCCTTGCCAAAGGGTACGCGATAATCGAGCGCAGATGAATAAATCAGCGATGAAGAGGATTGCTAATTACAATTTGGCCCATTAGAGTTCGCATAGATCACGTTCAAGACACATATGAGTGGAAAAGATGATTGCATCGGTTTTCTTAACGAGCGTAAAATAAATACGAAGTGAATTCATCTTATGATTTCTAACGGAACAAACAAGGCCCAAACAACGCTCGGGACGATGCAAGAACATACGACCTCCCACGGAGTAAAATTGCTTCGGGCTCCGGTCTTTTAGCTTTATGTTTTTCTCTGTGAAATGCACGAAACCTTCGAGATACACGCAATACTTTACTCACTGAGCGGTTGAAATTTGGAGATGACTACCTGTAACTAGAAGCGATCAAGTTAATTAAGATTGAATAATTTCCCCGCTACTTCAAAGGACGGAACGGCTTTTGCTGTTCGCCGTTGTCAGTTCCGACTCATGTGTCACCGAAGCGTTCTTTGTGTTACCCTCCCAAAACACTTCAATTGAAAGCGCTTCTCTTTCTTCTGTCCTTCGTTCTTTGACGGGACAGCTGGAGATGGAGCGAGCCGACCGTTTGATGCGGTTTTGTGGCATTTGACCACTCTCTTTCACAGCCTCCTGAAGCGGAAAAGCGAACAAAGGACAACCTCTATTTTAAATCACTCTCGGTGATGACGTAATCTCGCGGGCTGGGGCCAAGGTGCACGATCCATCACGTACTCGCGTGATGCGTCACAAGCAGTTAAGTCACGAGTCTAGATTTCTCCGCAAAAAGGAATATTGTACCCCATCATTGACTTAAGATAAAAGACACCTAACCACGTTCACGTTTTGTTTCCATTTTCCGTGACTTAAGCCGGAAAGAACGGCAAATTTTGCTTGCGCCATGACCCTGACCTCGACAAGTAATTGATGACTCATTGTTATGTAATCTAAGCCCGCGATGTTTTGGTCCCAGTGAGCATGCGTAGTATTTTGTTGCCAAATACAAAATTCCCCTAACATCTAGAAATATCGGGAAAATCGCGCTCGCATCGTCGGCTGTGGCGCAGAAAAAACTATTTCATTCATGATTTCCGCCTTTTCTTGTTAGGTATTTGTTTACTGAAAAGGAGACACCAGACAGACTTCTTTCGAAGATGATAGTCCCAGTCATGGGCAAAGATCCAAGATGGTTACTCGTCGAAGTTTGCAGAGAATTTCAGCGTGGAAAGTGTTCACGAACAGAGGACGAATGTCGTTTCGCACATCCACCCGCTCATGTGCTCATTCAGAATGGAAAAGTCACGGCGTGTTTCGACTCGTTGAAGGTATCTGCGTTTTTATTTTAACGGGAATATTTGTGTGGTAAATGGAGTGGTTGCGGTGACATTTCCGCGCTTTATGGCCATAATCTTCGAACTTTCTTTTGTTGGCAAAGATTTTCGAGAACTTGTTGCGTCGTTAACTGCGAACAAGTTTTTTGCGGGCGTTTCAAATTTCCGTGAAGCTTATAAATGTGTTATGACTGCGTGTTCAGAGAAATTACGTTCGGAAACTATTTTCGGGGGGAAATTTCTCCGTGGCTTTGACAATATGGCAATTTTATGTCACAAGAAGTATATAGCCCGGTATATAGGCACGACAATTTTCGCTGTGAGTGGTTCACTAGTTATGCAACATCAGCACTTCAATATTTTGAGGAAATAGTATGTGTTTCTCTTAAAACTACTTAAAACTTTGATTATGAATCGTCTAAGTGGCTATGCCAGGGGTCTAAACGATGTTTGTGGCTCTTTTGTTTAACTGGAGCAATATTCGTTGCTTAACTGCGTGAACCACATAAACCGGTGGCGAATATAAGCTTTACTGTGTTCTGGCATGTTGTGGGTTGTCAGAAAAGTTGAGAGTTTGCTCTTTCGTGTGTTATGGATCCCAAATTTAATTTCCCATTGCGTGTTTGTGTTTCGTGAGCAAGGTGTTGACTCGCCTTGGAAAGAAGAAGATCTAGCTTTCGTGACTGATTAACAAGTTCGTGATTTTTTTTTGCTTGACTTTGTTTTTCAGCTGTTGCGTGAAAACAAGTCGGAGTTTACCTTGATCTTTTCTCTTTGCGGACTAACCCGGCTACGAAAATCAATGCGTGCTATTATAAACCATTTTTTCTGTTTCGTGAGCTCCGAGTTGATAAACGCAGCAAGAGAACTTGATTATCGACATATGGGCGAAGAATTTCTTTGTTCAACTCACGAAATTGAAAAGAAAGTTCTCATTCGGTCGTGGCTTTAGAATATAAAGATATTTATTCGTGGAATTCTGCACGCATTTTCCTGACTGAAAATTCTTGCGGATTTTCAATGTGTATCAAAAGAAAAAAATTGCGTGTTCAAGCTTAAATTTGTTTTGTAGTGATGCTCACGCGATAGTTGATTGGATCATTAAATAGTTGTTTGAGTATTGTGAATATCAACGTTCAGTCGTGGTTTGCGTGACAGAAATTGAAATTTGCTTATATTGTCAGAGGCCATGTCCTCAGACAAAAGAAACTTGAATCACCTTTAAAACTTCCTGTCACTTCACTTTTCATATCTGCTCTTTTTGGTGCGATTGATGAGCAAAGAGATTTCCTTGTTGTCTGTAAATCCTTTCCAGAACTTAGCATTAAAGGAATAGAAAAATGCAACATAAATACTTTAAATGCGTGTTTTTACACTTGCGAGGGAAATTTGCAAATTAGCATTAAACGTTGCATCGAGCAATTTTGAGTTTTGTCAGTTAAAAGATCTTAAAATACTTCAATTCATGGTTACCTGTGAGCAGTCTTTACAATTGAATAGAAATATTCTCAAATTGAATTTTTTCCTTCTTTGTGTTTTGGCTTGAAGTAAATCATTCCTGAATTGACTTGGAAGGGGGAAATATTTAATAGCTTTTGGTGACATTGGCAGTGCTTTAGGAGGAAGTTAAATAAGAAACCTGTTGCACTGGTTTTTGAAACAATGGTGTCAACATGCCAACATTGTGAGAAACTTGGAACACAAGGTTTTTTGTCAAACTGAGTCTATTGTTCTACTGGAAAACAATGGCTGGCTCCAGAGCACTCAGTTGTTGAGCTGTGTAGTTAACATGCTTTTTAAATTGAAGGCACTCTATTTTTTTCATCTTTTGAAGTGATGACTTATTTTTATGAGGTGAAATAAAAAAAATAATGAGAACCAGAATTCAGTTGTAAGTGCGTCAGAATAACAGCATTGCTTGTGAGAACATTGACGGACTCTGGAAGTGTCACTGACAAAGAATATTTTGCAGAAAAGAAAAAAAAGCATTGCATTGATCCTTTAGCACTTCTGGATGCGCAAGTTTCTTCTTGATGGATACAGTGAGATAATGATTGGTCTTAATTGTTGTTCTTCATAAGTTTTCAAAACAGCTCTTCTACTCAGACACCCCTTATTCTCTCTTGAGAAAAAAAAACCCTGAAAGGGTTGGAGAGAGAGCAGGATTTTAGAATATGGGAAGTTTTGATTTGCATGTGTTGTGGCATGATCAGTTTTGACATATTAATGCATTTAATCCTGCTTTGGTCAATATGTCTACGTAGTAACTTTTAAGTCCACTCGTAGTTCCATAAGCACTTTAGATTGTCTTTAAAAAGTTTAGCTTCAGTCTTAGCACATGCTTCTTACTGATACTACCAATAACAGAATCTTTGATGTCTGAGTTTTAAATGTAATCTTGAATTTGAGACGTAAAGGGAGCAAAGGACAACACCAAAGTACTATTTTTGTTCTCACCATTGGTGATGATCATGGGATCTAGACAAGTGCTATTTTTGTCCTGGTTGTGGTATATTTTCAGATTGTATACATTAAATAAACTGTGATATTTCAAGGGGGGAAAATGTGACTTATTGAATCCTGTTGTTGGGTTAATCTTAAATTGGTTGATGCGTGGTACATTGAAACAAACTGGTATAGCATCCCACTTTACAAAGGAGGAGTTCTAAAAGGTCTTGTCTCTTTTTTTTTTGCATACTTTTTACTCAATGACTGTTATTGACTTATCAGATTAGGCTTGTAACAAGATAAGCAAACTCGAGGGTTATTATGAGATACTTAAGCTGCTTTGGAAAGGTTAAGGTCTAAATTAGTCTGACTGATGCAGAAATAAAGACAGGCACAGTGATGGGTTAAATTATCAAGGTTAACATCAATAATATTGTTTCCTATGGCCGGCTCTGGTAGGAATATATCTTAGTCGATTTTTTTAGTAAAGTTACAAACTGATATTGATGGACTAAATTTAGATATTATGTTGAGCAAGTGATTTGACACCTAACAGGTGACTTGTAGGCCATCTGTCTAGACAGTTGCACAGCGGACCTGATTTATTGCCGCCATTTGTACTAAGTTTAACCTGGTTGTTGCCCTTTATTCTAGTAATCTGATTAAACCCACCTCCTGAAGCATTAATAGGAAAGCTCCTTTTGTTAAATAAATAGCTGGTATTTTATCTTCTTGTCACTAGACAATAATGAAAAGCTCAAAGACTATTTCATTGCTTTTTTTAGGGACGGTGTCATAGAGAAAAGTGCAAGTATTTGCATCCTCCAAAGCATATAAAAGCCCAGATGGAGAACAACGGTCGCCTCCTACAGCAGCAGCAGCAACAACAACAACAGCAGCAGCAGCAGATTGCTTTCCAGCAACAAACTTTTGCACCCTTAGCTCAACAGATGCTGGCAAATCCCTCATTTGTAAGTCACTAAATGCAGCCATTAGATTTTTAATATATATTTAACTGATTTTAAATTTATAGGGTTGTTGTTGACACCAGCCTTTGACAGGGCTCGAAATTGCGACCAATATGGTCGCCAATGCGACTAACTTTTTCTCCTTGGCGACCAAAACTTTTGTTTAGTCGCCAGTTTGGCGACCTTTTGCATGATTTAAAAGTACAATAAGGCATTAAAGTTAAAATAAACATCGTCCTGCTTTGCGTTCGTTGTAAAAGAATGGGCCAAATCGCATAAAAAAGCCACGTTCCCTCTAAACTTTACGGACTCCCGTTCGCAATATTTTCTGCGACGCCATTAGAGTTTCTCTCCCTGGAACCACACAGGAGCAGCAGGAGCCACAGAATTTTGCAAAAAGACCGCTGAACGATAACAATTTTGAGAAGAAAAGGTAAGCCTTAGGCTCAAAGGTAATCAAGTGTTTAGATGAAGCTTGGCGAAAATTACAATTTATAGCGTTGTTTTGTTGATTGCGTGACGTGCGCTCATGGTGGTTGCCTAGCACGTGATCGAAATCTGCCCCGATCAAATTTCTTTCCAGGATAAAAATAGCCGCGTTGGGAACGAAAATGCTGTGTTTATTTCGTAAGTTTAGCAAGTTTCTGCGAGCATTTTTTAGTTTCTCTGTAAAAAGCTTAACTCAACAACGATATATTTATTAAACTGTAGAAATTGTATGCGAAAACTGAGAAGTCGTTTATTTCTACCGCGAAAACGAAGCCAGCATGTTTTATGCTAAAATACAGGTAAATCTCTGTTTTCGGCGAAACATGCAAGTTGGGCGCCGCGGCGCAAAATGAAAAGTTTTACATTATTAAAAAGAAATGGGTAGGTAAGTCGAAAAAATACTTATTGTATGAATGTGTCCCAAGCCATACCAGACAATATCGAACACTTTCAACAAGCGGAACCCAAACATTATTTTGATTATAAAAACTGGCGACTTAAAATTTTGCATCTGGCGACTATATTTCCTCAGTTAGTCGCCAAAAGGCGACCTAACGATTTTTTTAATTTCGAGCCCTGCTTTGAGCTGAATGGGTCACCCTGTAGAAATAAAGATTTAATTTACTTTACTGATCTTGAAGCATATGATCATTCAATCTCTGTGGCACTGGTTACGATAGTCGAATTTGATTCTTTTGTCGTTAGGCCAGTGATGTCAAGTATTACTTGTTAATGAATGTACCAGTTCTGCCTAACTAACTTAGTGTGTTGACCGAAAGTGGTAAATTAGCTTATTGTTAACTGGACCACCTGAGTTCTGCCTTTTTTAGCGGGCCACCTGGGGAAGCCTGCTTTATTATATATTTCTCTCTTGGTTGCTTGATGTTTGTGTTTGACCAGGAATTTCCACTCAACCAACTAATTGGCCAACCATTTGGTAATTCCATGAACTACAAAACAGTCTGATCTTTCACTCTTTTCACATTCTACTCCACGGAAACCCCTTTATTGAGTGAGTCAGGTTGTGCTTTTGCATTTTGGAGTTTGCAGGTCGACATATTAAATTTTCCTTTTCTGCTCATCTATTTGCTATGGTACAAAATTCTCTATATTACTGGTCGGTAGCTTTGTTCACTTCTCAAATCAATTTCTAATAAAAAGGTTTTGTTAAACATTTAATTAAGAATGAGACATGAGGTAATTGAAACGTTATTGGCTTTTTCTGCTGCCCTTTTCAGTCTTAATCAAAATTTTTACAAATACATTTTCTACACTAAGATTATTTTGCTCTTTTGATGTTAAATAACTCAAGTTTTTTTTAAAAAAGTTGCTTTAACTAAATAGAATGTATGCTTAACACATACAGTGGCTACCTGGATTAAATTTAGGGTTGTATAGTTAATAATTATGTCCGATGTATATTTTGCCAGAGGCTGTAGTTATTAAGGAATATAAAATATGCACCGTGTTTCTATTGAGTTATGGAAACATCAGTGGAAGTTTGGGAAATACTGTGGGAACATGAGCCACAGGTGAGTGTTTCCACAGCTTTTTTAAGTTCTCCCAAACTTTCATCAGTATTTCTATAACTCGATAGAAACACAAACTTAAGAACATGGTTTCTATTTTTTAGAAAACACTAGAGCGAAAAAAAGAAAAACAGCTCGTTTTCTTTGATCATCAAAATGTACATTCTCTTTGGTCTCACCATCATTATGTTAACAGCTCATGCTGGATCTGTGTTTCTATCGAGTTATAGAAACAGGATTTCTAACCAATCGCGTATTTTCTTAGGACTGTATAAATTTACCGTAGTCTATTGTGAATCCGTGAATTTGATTGGCTATATTACCGTTGACTATCTGCTGATAGAAAACAGTTATGCATCAGTGTACATCGCGCATCATGTTTGAACCTGATCTAACATAATAAAACAGTTCTTTTCTACGCGCTACTTGACATTTTTTCTTTTTATGCAATGAGAGTACCGTAAATTTATACTAAAACAATTAGACTAGTTTTCTACAAGCAATAGTCAACTTGGCTGCGCCTCGTTGACTATCTGCTCGTAGAAAACTCGGGCTCGTAGTCTAATTGTTAATTATGACATAGCTGGTATCCTGAGGGGCCCTTGGTAATAAAAATTACATCATTTATTTTTATATTTAAAATTTTCAGGGTACTTTGGTACTACCACTTTAGTAATACTCAGTGTGAAAAGATTTTTTTCTTTAGTTGCTTTTGACTTCATGACAAGAATTGAAATCAAATTTCATATTTGCAATCACTAATTTTCCAAAGGAAGCAGGAGAAGCTACTGGCCTTCAGCTTATTGATGTTCATTTCTTTTCCTTTCAGATCTCTACCTGGCCTCTAAGTGTTCCAGGGTCAAATGGGACATACCTCCAGCAGCCTGTTGCTTTTCTACCTGATGCATCTGCTCTGGCTCAAACTCCATCAAGAAGACTGGACAAATCTGACAAACTTGAGGTCAGAGATGATTTAAAAAATGTAGAATTAATTGACCAGTTTTTATACTTGATTGTACCTTTTTGGTAATGCTGATAGGTAGTTAACATGAAAATGCACTTCTGTCCTTGACAGGTTTGCCGAGAATATCAGAGAGGTGCATGCTCAAGAGAAGAATGCAGATATGCGCATCCCCCAAGACATGTGTCTGTTGACAGCTCTGATAACATGATCACAGTTTGTATGGACTTTATGAAGGGAAGATGTCAACGGGAAATGTGCCGCTACTTTCACCCGCCAGCTCATCTTCAAGGAAGAGTTCGAGCTGCTCAACAACAGTCATTGCCGGTGAGTTATGCATCAATTGGCTTTCATTCCCAAATGCGAACGGTGCATCGGTTGAGACAAAGAAATTTACAATAGTAGTAGGACAGTGATTTGCATGGATACGTTCATGTAGTCTGTTAAGTTATCTTCATTATGTTACAACTGCTTCAATTATGTTTCTCCATTTTCTCTTTTGATTAGTTTGAGGAGATATATTAAGATACTTAAGATAATATAAGACACTTAAGATAATATTTCCTTTATGAAAATGATTCATCTACATTTATGCTCAAAAACTGTGCTGAAATATAGTTTGTTTCATTTTTCATAATATTCCTTGCAATATAATTAATGATATATGCACATATTTCTGTCCAGACCTGAGGAGTGCATTGAAATGCACCTCTTAAATAAACCTCCTAACCTTAACCATCTAAAAAGCTACAATCCCTGACCCAATACCACGGCCCAAATCAGCTTGAGAGAATGATAGTGTTTGTGACTAATGTTGGTTTTCATTATGTATGCATGGTTACATGTATGTATTTTACAACATTTCCTTGATTCAGACAAACATGATTCACTTTGTTGCTGTAAATTGTACAACTGAGAGGGTTATAATTTAAAATTTCAACCAAGAATAGGGTAACAGACAATGTAAGTTACATAAAATGCATCGAAAGTGGTGATATATTTTGTTTGCATTTTAAATAACTTTTTTTATTTGTCGTAACAAGTATAAAACTAGACAATTTCCTTGAAAAGAAATTTAACACACTGTAATTATGTAAATGATGAGCACAAAATGTAATAAGTAAATGCACAGCCTGCATGCCAAGAGCTTGTCGATTCCACAGCTGAAACTTGCCTTGCCTAATGCCGAAGCTATAAATTATATAATAATGTGAGAGAATCAAGCAGCTTGCATGCATATTACATTAGCAGAAAGTACATTGGAACTCTAGACTGACCACCGTAATGTTGTGGGATTGACATGGTGATCACCTAGAAGTGGTTCTTCGGTAACAGTGACTGAAGTCCCCTTCGTGTGAGAAGAAAATAACCATATTGATGAAGTGATCACAATCCAGGATTCTACTGTACTGTTATCATAATAAAGTACATGACGGGACCTGCCAACCCCAGACAATAATACATGCGGAATGTTGATGCACTGTGATCAAAATGTACAGCACACTCGTGTATGTGTTTGGCCCTGAAATCTGAATTCATTAAGAGGACTTAAAAAGGAAAATCAAATTGAAGAGCACTGACTGTCACATATTTGTAGCCCAGAAGAAACCCCAAAAGTCCCAACATTGGCTTTTGTAAGTTGTAAATTTTGCTTACAGAATCAAGAAATGCACGTTGGCAGGTTCAATTGAATTGACAACTACTTGCACTGTCAGGGAAAGACATCTCCAAGCCCTAATCAGTGCCAGTAAGGCAAGCTACTTGGAAAATCCCCTGTCAGATGTTTGTACATTGATATAACACAAGATGTCTCAAATCGTCTGGTTAGCTATGGGATCTGTGTTAAAAGTCCTGTAATTTACTTACCCTGAATTTTATTTGCCTAGCCTTGGGTCACTGCAGGGTTTTTGGAGATGTTGAATCCTGCCTGCTTTTAACAATGCATGGAGCTTTTTACTGCCAGCAATTTGCATAAGTCATGACTTGCATTTTGCCTGTCTTTTTTCATGTGCTGTTGCTTACATCATGCTGCTGCTGGCTGGCTGGCATTGTGGCTCATTCCTTTTGTGCTTGCACATCGCCTGCTGACTTGTAGCTGGAGGGTAACCGCAAGAGGCCCCATGAAACGCTACCTGAACTGGTACTTAATAGCATTTTGCTTTTGTAGGTCCAAGTAACAAGCACGCTACCTGTTAAACTGCTGGCAGTCTATTTCTCTATCAAAATTCAGTTGAGATTATGAGGCGAGATGCATTAGCCTAAAGGGAAATGGGACGAGTCATGGACATGACAATCTCATCTCATTCCCTACATGGCCATTCGCCGGCTTAATTCTTGTCTAAGAAACCCTAAGAGAAAAAGGCTGCCATCAGACTAGCACCTGAAATAATGTTAACAGCACTCTGAGCGTTATTTTTTTCAAGGACTTCATGTTACATACACATGTATTTATCTCGCAGAGGTCATTGCAACAGTCAGAGTGGGTGTAGTCACTACTGCTTACAGTTAGCTCCTGAAAGTGGAAAAATAATGTGTACAATACCATGTACTGATTGTACGAATGCTTAGCAGATGAATTATTTATGTTTAAAATTGTTCAATATTATTTAATAATTTATTGTTATTGCAATTTTGGTTTTACTGTCAAGTTTGGAACATAATTTTTTCGGGGGAGTGTGAAAAAGCAAATGAAATTGGCTTTTATCTTTCTTATATAAGTAAAGTCTGATCATCAGCTTTAGCTCTCCAGTGATTGCCACTGATATTTTGAGAATGGTCCTTAAAAAACATGTCATGTCAAGTTGGAGTGCTGGACTGAACTTAAAACATTGAGCTGTAAATTGCTTTTGAGGAACCTTGAGGGTTCTTTCCTGAGATCAGTTATTTGTAGGTTTTATATTATTTTCTTGGTTCTAACTTTAATTTGGGGTTACCAGACATACCACTGGGTTACATGCTTAATTAGGGGACAAATTTGGGACTATCCTGAAGATGCTAAACGTAGAGTTATCTTCTTTGCTCTTCAAGGGATCTTAGACTCCAGAGATTGACATTTTTTGAGCCCTTTTGTAATTTGAAGGTGTCTAGGTGACCTTAGCTTTTATGGCTTCATATTCTCAGATGAGCCAGAAATGGTGGAGTACTTATCCTGAGATTGATTAGCCACAATGTCCTTCCGCAATATTTGTTTTGAAATCTTGTGAAGCTTGCTTTATGGTTTAGCTAGTTACATGATCATCCTTCAGGTTTAGCGGCAGTGCTGCTGAAGTCTTCTGCAATAATCAAATGAGTTTTCAAATGACAAATGATGGGAAATAAGTAAACAATAGTCTGGAATTTTGTCAGAACACATTCTCCATTGAAGTTTTGTGTTAGGTAACTGGCTTGGATATTATTGGCCCTTTTGTGGTTATTGATTGTCAGTGCTGAACAAGAAATAGCATTAATGCATGCTAAGCTAGTAATGTTACGCTTTATTACAGGGTGCAATTATTGGCTACTAACAAGGGGCCTGTTAGTTAGTGTTTTAAAAGTGCAGTAAAAAGCTGAAACAGATTGTGGGATTAACTTGCCCATCAGATTTCTTCTCTTGGTCCTAAACATGGCTCAAAATAACAGCCGGTCACCGGACAATGTCCAGTCAAGATGACAATTTTTCCGGACAAAATTTGGGTTTGACGATCATTTTGACCGGTCAAAGAATATTTAAAAGGGAGTACGAATTCTCAAATTCATCACTTTTTACCAGAATGCTTAGCATTTAACCAGAGTGCACTGCGCTACTTTTTACCAGAGTGCACTGCGGTGTCACGGACTACATGAAGATGTCACGCCATCTTCTCGTGTGGATTCCAGTGAGAAAGGTTTAATGGTGGCTATGTCTTGCTCTGATTTGCCTGTAAAAAGATGTGAAGGAGATCGTGCTTGACTTTCATAACTCTTGCGTTTTTTTAATGCAGTATGTGAAAGTTTGTAAATTTGGATGATTAATTGTGAACTTAGTATGTCATTTCTTAGCCACAGTCTTGCCAGTCCTTGATGTAATTCTCAAATGAAGAGAAATTGTCGTTACGGAAGCTTGTAGAATAATTTAAACAAATGGAAACTGTAGAACACACTAATTTCATATATGTTGCGACCTTGTCCTTTACATCTCAGACATCTGAACATTAACTTAGGCTAATGCTTGTGGAGCATTTTTACACATTGCGACAGATGCATCCATTGTAGAGACGGTTAAAGCATACCAGTATAGAATTTATTAGTTAGATTTCTGCTACTACAATTTCCACATCTTTCGATTTTCACGATCTGGTAAATAGGAGGTTCAGTGATGTGTACCGTTTTACGTTGACATAAATGTAGATTACTGTGTGCTTTTTTGTCACAATCCCTAATTAATTGTTACACCTCACGATTGATGTGTCATAATACACGAAGTTGATGTATCCAAGGACAGATTCCTCATGATTTGGCACTACTTTGAGAAATAAATGTTAATGCCAAGTCTTGCAACACGCTGCTATAGATGAGTCACTGCGTATAAAATATGTCATTAACAACAGACTGTTCTGCAGCATCAAGTATCTTTTCGATAGCTTAGTAGTTACAAAATAGGACGCAGATGTTTTAAAAGAAGAAAAAGAAAAAATCTCTGTTTTAGAAATAATCCGGATACATGTGGACAGGGCCTTAGTGTTTTATAGAAGCTGAAAGGGTTTACAATCAAAATCGCATTCAACATAAGTCATAAGTTAATATAAAATTATGTCCAGAGTAACTACGGTTAAATGAGCATTTCTAATAAAATAATATAACAAGTTTTGATTGTTGTCATCAGTGGCAGCCCTGCATTTCAAGTTTCGTGTTGAGTTAGAATGCAGTCTGAGCCCACTGCCTGTAGAAATGCAAATTGCAAACATTAATAAGTGATACTTTTAGCG
This sequence comes from Platygyra sinensis, assembly GCA_019787425.1. Classification (NCBI taxonomy): domain Eukaryota; kingdom Metazoa; phylum Cnidaria; class Anthozoa; order Scleractinia; family Merulinidae; genus Platygyra; species Platygyra sinensis. The sequence continues at coordinate 14,545 of JAHPZR010052414.1, forward strand.
ATTAAAGGATTTATGCCCTTTAACAACAACTTTTTGTGCATATGAGGTGATAATTTTGGCTTCATGGGGAAATTCTTCAAAATAAGTATTTCCAATGTGTTGACCGGTCAAAAACGAGACATGTCTGAGCTAATTTGGCCGGTCAAAAAGACTGGCCACCGTTCAAAAATTATTTTGAGCCCTGCTAAACATCCTTTGTTAATGTTAAGAAGAAGAGGGATGAAGAAGAATGTTGAGAAAAATTAGTGATTGATAAACAGATTCTTCCAAGTTGTGTTATAAGAAATGCATGGATACTTTTAAGGAGAATTAAGTTTAATTTGTTTGTGGGGGTTCAAGGGACTGTTGTGCTACCATACATGTATCTCTTCTGTCTGCATATAGCAACTCGTACAATGCATGGATAATACCATTAGACAAGCATGAATTTCTGATCTTGTGGCACTTCTTTGCAGACCTTTGGTGAACCATTTAAGAAACAGACTGCTGTGGAGGTACCTCTGGTAATGCCAGGGGCAGCAGCGGCGCTTCAGTCCTTCAACCAACCGCTCGGATTGCAGTTCGCGTCTCTAATACCTACAAGTAAGTTGCCTGCAGTGCTGTAAGTAACAACAAAATTAATATAGCAATGTAGTCCTAAGCAGGACAGCAGGATCTCTGAAAAAATATGTATGGGTTATTGACCAAGTGCGAGGTCAAGATGGCTGGATATTGGCCAAGTTCTTTTTTTGCGTGTTTATGGACCGAGACGAAGTCGAGGTCCATAAACTCGCAAAAAAAAGAACGAGGCCAATATCCAGCCATCTTGACCGAACAAACTTGGTCAATAAAGGATTTATTATATGGCTTTTGGTGAAATTTTGCTTTCGGGAGCAGCGGGTAGTCCCGAGCGGGCAAGATGGCTCCATCTTGCCCACTCGGGTAGCCAATCGCAGCGTGCGATTTGGTTCATCTTGCCCGCTCACGGAGCTAGCCATATAATAAGATCTAATTATTTAACACCTAATGACTGGTCCATAGATTAAGCGGAGTTGCCAGTCAGAGACTGGCGTCAAACTGATTCATTGTGACATGCCACATGACCTGCATGGAGCCAATGAACGTGTGGTGTTGGGGAAATTCTATTAATGTAACAAAACATTTTATTCATATTTTTCAGTGCCACTTCTCGCACCTGGCCTACCCTTGGTTCAAACACAAGTGCCACAGGTAAATATATTGTCCATTAAATTCACTAACCACCTGCTCAAGGAGACTATTTACAGAGTACTGTGAGCACATTTGCTGGTAATAACATTGCCAATAAATCCAGGACAAAACTGAGCCAAAATTAGTTAAACACCTCTTTGAATTTTCACAGCACTTGCAAAAATTAAGCGGACAGTTGCAGCAACATTGTCTGTGGGGCAAAATGATTTCATCCGGAAGATCATGAAAACGCCACCTTACAACTGCTGTTGAGGAGCCAGAGATGTTCTTGTTTATGATTCCCAAGGCTATCACATCAAGGTTAAAGTCGGCATCTGCTAGCCATCTGCGAAATGCTCAGTAAAAGTTAGGGGATCAGCTTATGCAGCAGAACTCCTGGTTGATACCTATGAAATCACAGTACCCAGTAAAATGTCATCTCAAGCATGCATTTAATAATTTAATAATGATGTAATGTATTTAAAGGCTCATGAGTGAATTCACTTGTATTATCACTCAACATCTGTGGCATGCAAAACAGAACTCAGAGAATGTGCTCAAAACATGTTCTTTGTTATGTATTATAGAAACAGCTATTTGTGTCTTGAAAATTTTTTCAGGTGATAGCAAAGAAAGTGTATTTGTTTATGAGTCATGTTTGTGTGAAGTTCCTTTAAGAGAGCTGCGGCTCTTTTTTTATAGTTCAATTCATCCTTGGAACCTAACTTTAAATTAATCGTAACCAAGTTGATTGTACAACCTACATCCACACTGTAGATGCTAAAATCCTTGTCATTCCAGCTACCGAGAACAACAGTTTCTTTAGAAACTAAGCTCCTGACTTCCCAGCATTGTAGACTTGCAAGTCATGCTAACTTTGATATTTCGTTTCATGTTCCTTGTTCACTAGTGGCAACACCAGGTACAGCCACAGGTGTTTAACTATGTGCCTGTGGAGTCAGCCGCGACACCTCCACCTCCTCTTGCACCTCCTCCTACTCCTCAAACATCCTACCAAATCATTGACCCTCAAGTCCAGTCGATGGACGTCCAGTACTGGAACAACTTCACGTTAGCCTCGGCACCTACCACACCCACCTATGTAATGTCGCCCCATGTTTTGTGATCACAGGGGCAGTTCTTTTTGTATGCATCTGTAGAGAGGCACGTGTTAAGGGGGGAGTGTGTGAATTGATAGTGCAGAGAGAAAGAATGAAGTGATTGAACAAGAGTTTACAGATTCAGAGAAAGAGGAGCAGGTATCAGTGACCTTCTGCTCTGTTAAAAGCAAGAAACCAAGTTGGTTACTGTCACAGAGGCAAATACAGTACTGAAGAGAGAAGAATGGATTTACTCGCCATTCCACTTAGTCATTGAAGACACTGTTGTTTATCCAATGGGGACCAATGTTCAAGAATCCTACATAACACTATTCTAAAGATTTATTGTTGTCAAGGACAACATGGAGAAATTGGAAACTCCTGGCAAAACGTCCAACTCTGTATAGTATTAATATATCAAAGCATTTAATGTTATCATCAACTATGACTGTTTAAATTGGGTCTATGACCACAAATAAAATTAAGGAATTAATTAAAATGTTTACTTTTCTCTCTAGATTTTCTAAGCTCTTAAAACAATGACTCGAAAAAAAAAAGATGACCACAAATTGGCTTTATTTCAAAATTTAGCAAGACCAGAAACACTTCTTGAGAAAATGTTGTCTGCAAGGTGATAATATGTTTTATGGATTATTTGTTATGGAAGAGGAAACATGAGGATTTACTTGCTTTGATTCACTTCATACATTAAGAAGGAGGAATAGTTTATATGGGTCTTTTTCCCTCACATATTTGCATGACTGTGTAATAATTTTATTTGGGAAGTTATTTACATTTACTATTTAACATGAGAGATTGTTTTGTATGTACTTACAAGAGATAGACTATATTATATGTATTTTGTACAATACTGGCCACATTATTCATTTAAGTGAATACAGCAGTTCCAAGACAAACGAAAAGGCCATGAATTATTTGTAGTGTGGAACTACTACTGACCTCAGATGACCCTTGGCAACATCATATTATTCAGCCTACTGCAGGCATGAGTGTTTCATTTTGCCATTTGAAAATACACTATCTTTGTTCTTCAGGTAGCCACCAAAGTTGATAGTGCAAGCAATGATGGAAATGTTTACACACAGCTTGCTTGCAGCACATGTCAAATTTTTAAACAGAAAGGCTTCTTCAGTGGAAGAAAATTTGTTCGGTGCGAGACTTGATTTTACCGTAAGTTACAGCTGCTTATAAAATAACTGTCCTTGAGGCCCATACAAGTTTAGTGGCATTACAAGCAACAAAAGTAGTATCAACTGAATTGCAGCTGAATGAAACCAAAGTTTTGGGAATTTGGACTAAATTTTAACCTTGTCAATGGTCATCTGAGATTGATAGCATTGAATCTGACATTTATTTACCAAAGAAAGGGTAATATTTTGTTGACCCAAAATTAAACTATGAGCTTAGAAATTTCATAAAACATGACAAATCTTTATATACGTCAAAAGCTGTATTATGAAAGAGAAAGAGGGTTAGTTTAAGTTTCATCTTTAAGATGTACAACAGGATATTAACTTTAAAAAACTTAGACATCATCTTGTTTTGTATGAATCACTTTAAGTTATTTTACAATGGATGTAAATCAGGTAAAGCACATAAAAAGAGCAATTGATTTGATTTTTGTGCAATTAATTAACAGTGGCTGAGCCATTGTGATCTATTTGTATTTAGAATTATAATTATTAAAATTGTTTTATTACATAGTTTTCTTAGTGGAATGTTTATTGCAAGACTATAGAAATAACACAGAAGGCTGAACTGAACAAATTTCTAGTTCAGTGAAGACAACCTGAAGAAGTTTTTTTATTCCAGAATGTCTTGCAGTAAAATTTTCATTTTTCATAGCGTTAAATTGATTTTTGTAGAGGAAAATAGTTATTTATGTGTTTATATGTGATTGTAGAGTTTATTTGAATCATATGTTGAATTAAAGTTTGTCTATGTTGTCTGTCAGTGGTGTTAATTATGTGTTTATACATAATCTGATTAATATACATTGTTTGTGTCCAGAGTTTTTAGTGTGGCTTGCTCATCATGCTTGGTGTTATAATTTACACTATTCCATTTCAAGTGAATGTTCAATCAAATGTTTTGATCATACACCAATTATTTTCTATGTCAAATTTGGCCAAAACTATAAGTTGTGGAAACAAATGGCCATGATGTTCAAGCAGCACTGTACATTAGATATTTTACTTGTCAACTTGAAGTTTATTTTCCTAACCTTCCTGTTTCAGCAACTGGTCGTGGCACATTTAAGCCACTGCATGCACGCTTGCATTTGTCCCAGCTGCTTTCACACTTCCTAAGCCTGGCAGATGCTCCTCAGCGCTTGCAACACTCTATTGACTCGGCCCTTGATAACATGTTATGTTTTCAGTGTTAACTCCCTATTGTCCTTTCACACCAGTGTGAATGATGAACGTGTTTTAGTTTAGAAGTAGACTAGATTTCTTTTATATGTTTTTATCCCTTCTCCTACAACTGGCACTTTTTTTTGCTCCCGTCTGACAACTCAATCTGAGACCCTGTTTTCCTTTTTTCCCTTGACAGCACTCCTCCAATGGGTTGCCAGTTTGTCGGGACTTTGTCTCTGGCCAGTGTCACAGAGAAGCCTGCCGCTATGCCCACGTTAAAGACAGTGAGCTTTCTTTCTTGTGTTAACGCTTAGCTGATTAGCTCTTTCAGCCCCAGTCATAATATTCAAATTCTCATTGAAAAATGTCTGGCTATCAAGAGGATAGAAAGATTCTTGGTGCACTTTGACAGCTGTTTATGATTTGCAATTAAAAAAATAAGATCAAAACTACCAAATAAAGAGAATTGGGTGTTGAGCTGTGTGCTGAAAGGGTTAAGCTGTGCTTAAGACCTCTTGCTTGGCAGGCTCCCACACTGCTTTTGCTTGCCTGTGCTTTAAGTAATGACTGAGGAAAGTAGTATGTGATTGATGATGGCATTTAAACTTGTACTAAAAAGGGTTCCTACCAAATACAAAGGTAGTTCTTGGCAAGGCATAGTAGAATCCACAAAGAAAAACTGGGGTAGAGACACATTTTTCCGACATTTGAACAAAAATGCTGATGTCAGCACTTTTTTCTGAAAAAGAAGAAAAAGATATTTCTTCACATGTTTCCTTTGAATTTGCTTTGAGATACTGAAGAGCAAACACGTTTTATAAAGATCTATTAACTACATCAAAAAATAGTGCAAAGAAAATATGTGCACTGATTTTTTAAAATCTTGTTTCTTTAACTTGATGGAAACACAGAGCTAGCAGGAACTGTTGACATAATGATGGTGCAAGCAAAGAGACTCAACATTTTGATGATCAAAGTAAGCAAGTTTTTTGCGCGGAATAGAAAACAAGTTCTCTGTGTTTCTATCAAGTAATGGCTTGTGTTTCCACAGCATAGAGATTTTCTTGTTCTTCTGAACTTTCACTTGTGTTTCTATTATTTTAGTAATTATTAGATTTCGACACTGAGATTTCTATCGTGTGATAGTTAATAAGTTGTGTTAAAATTACACTGCATGTGCCTGACTAGGGCTGCCGATACTTAGAAGAATCAAAGCTTCAAGTCAGTATAGGAAACTTCTGATAAAAGGCTTACATGCAACTGTCTGAAATATTTTTGATTAAAGTACTCAATGTTTCAGTCACCATGATGCCATATCAAGAAAAAATAAATATAAGAAGGTGAATATTTAAGTAGAGAAGAGCTGAAAATTAACATACCAATTGAATATTGGTAGGTGGGCTAAGTCTGTTTACAAACCAAGTGGCCCATCAGGCTGGAGCTTATCCCACAAAGCGACTCTACTCCCCCCTGAAAGGACGCTAGTCCATCGCAGGGTTACCCCCCACGCCTTAAATTTGCCAGTACCCAGTTATACACAAGGGTGGAGAGGGGCATTGTGAGAGTAAACTGTCTTGCCAAGAACACAGCACGATGTCCCTGACCAGGGATAGAACCCAGACTGCTTGATCAGGAGACGAGCCCACCAAAAATGAGGCTGCTGCGCCTCCCATACCAATATCATTAGTATGTTAATTTTCAGCTCTAGTCTACTTAAATATTTTCTTTCATATGCTTATTTTCTCTTCATGATGCTGTCATGATGACTCTGAAATGTCAAGCATTAAATCTTTTAGTAATTTTTACATACATGTAGATGGTGATCAAAAGACATATGTCTTTTGATCACACATCAGCTCAGTGTGTGGCTGTTTAAGGTGGCTGAACACAGTTTTCGCGCGTGCTTTGCTGATGCAATATTTAGCATGTGCACAAGGATTTCAAAGAACAAACATGCCGTCAATGGAGCGATCATTTTATTTACTCAACACCCGCACTATTTGTGTTATTTTTCTCTATAATTGAACGCAGTGTATTGATGGCTTTAGTCTTTTATTACAAAGATATGTTAGAAAAGGTAATGATGCAAAGAACCCAGCAATTTTCAGCTTTTGTTTGTTTACCGAAAGAACCCAGTTAAATGCAACGCATGCGCAGTTGCTCGAAAAATTGAGACCGATTGTTTTAGCAGAAACATGCCGATTTCTAACGATCCAGCCGTTAGAATTTCAAGAAATTTGGCAGAAAAATAGATCAGAGACCACGTGAATGGTCTATCAAAAAAATATGAATTTTGACATAGGGAATTTTTATAACAGAAAACGATTAACGGTGAATTACGGAAATCGCCTATGTCAAAATTTTATTAGAACCGTGTTTACGGAAGGGATTTAATGTCAATTCTTAGTGTGCAAAATATGAAAACAATCTAACGACTGGATTTGTTTTAAATAAACAAAAACCATTATTTAAGCCTTGTTTTTAACCAGCCCCATTGCCATGGCAACAGCACACACCCTAGTCAGAATGCGAGAGTAAATATTTCTGTGGTTAACCTTGACTCTTGCAAAAAATGGGCGCCAAAGCATAAATAGTTTAAAAGTTATGGCAAATTAGGCATAGGCACATGAAAACTGTGTTCGGCCACCTTAATATGACTACCTAAAGATCGACTCACAAGCAGGCACATGACATTGACAAAGTTATGCTCAAGGGATTTTATTTCTTGCTGAGAGTCTGGGATTTACAGTCTTTCCTGTAAAACCGTGAACACCAGAGAAAATTTCAGGAATGCTTATTGTTTCGTGACCAATCAGATGCAAGAAGAAACCGCAAAAATTAACCGACAAACCGCAGCAGGGATCAGTCACGACTTGATGTGAAACAATGACCAAGCCCTTTCTTCTACGAGAAATCTTCAATTTTCTCCTTGTATCTCTCTGGAAAAGCTATCTTTTTTACTACCAACCAACACTAGTCACTTGATTCTGTCTGTTCAAAACCCAAACTACTGAATTGACCTAATAGTGAGTGCAAATTGTGAATATTTACAATGCTACAGGTTCACGTCATGGGTAAAGGTTTCTAAGCTACAAAAAATATGGGTCGAAAACCACCAAGCACAGCCAACTAGCACGACCTTTTGAACTGCATCCTGCCTTTAAATTCCCTTCCATCCTGCATCTGGCCAGTGAAAAAGCTAGCTAGTGCTCTTCTCTGCATTCTGCCAATCCCATGTTAGACCATCAAACACAAATATTTTGTTATCAAAGTGTAAAAAGTAGGCTTATTAGTTTGAAATGTTCAATCCTTTTTAGCAGTTTAAGATATGAACATTGAAAAGAGTTGGTCATGGTTAAGGGTGTGCTACCTGCTATTGTATATGTTAATATTTTACCTCATTGCAATTGTTCAGCATATCATTTCAGCTGATCACACTTATCCACTAGGGGTGCATAAATCTAAAATAACTGTTGCTACTTGGTATTAAGGTCATTCCACTGAAATAGAACCTACACTGAGATTTTTCTCAAACTTTGCCAATTGATTGTTTATATTATAGGAACTTAAATTTGGAAATAAAAATGAGGGGTCCCCATGTTCGTTTAGGAGCAACAGCACCTCCTTTATACCTTATAAATCCTTATAAAAGCACCACGATTGCTTGCTAAATTCACGTTTCCGACGATTGTTTTTTTCTCAACACTGAGAATTGGCCCATATTTATTTTACATAGAGAAATTTACTACTCAATTCAAAACGACCGAAAAAAATGATAGGTCACCGTAGTCGTTTTCGAGAAAATGACGATTTACCTCTTCGGCGAGGTCCAGTCGTAAAGAAAAAGCCGTCATTTTCTAATGCGCGTGCGCTAATCACGCGTAAAATTATGCACAGTAGGGATGTGCAATGCAATACTGGGGAATGACCTTAAGTTACTTTGCTGTATGAAAAACATGCTAGAAACCACTAGTCATTTAGAATAATTTGATACTTCAAGTAGATTTTCAAATCTCATCAGTTTTACTCGGGAGTAATCCCCTTTCTTCTTTAAACATAACAGAATGTCTCTAGATAACTGATTTCCAGTTTGAATCTCTGGCACACTTTTTTGAGCTTCAAGTTCTTGTGACTTAACATCTTTCAGAGTTTTTTTTTTTTTTTCAGAAAAAAAAAACAAAAACAAGCAAAGTTGAGGAACCAAGAGCACCAGAGGCATACTTTTTTTATTGAAATGAAATTTAGTGATTTGTTAAAAATTTTTAAGTCAGAGAAGTACATCTACCTTAAAATCAAGTATCCCTTTAGCAGGAGATTACTGTTTTTTCCATAAAGACTAGTTGTTTAAGGTTATTGTATACCTTCATGGGTGTCATGCATCCAAGGGATTTGACACGTCCAGTTTAAGCTGTAGATACCTAAACCCTTATATCAAATTAAAGCTTATAGAGCTGGCTATCAAACTATGCCAAGAATTTTGAAATAAAATCAATTGCTGATTTCAGGACCACTAAATGCGAGCGCCCTAATCACCTTTTGCAAGCTACAAATCAAAGTGAAGTTTGTTTATTACCAATTTATTTTAATTTTCTTGTTTCAGATCATAAAGTGCTAAAAGGCATGTCTGCATTTTGCCATTTTTTTGCAGTAAAAAGTTACAGAACATTTTTGAAAAAGGATTTAAAACAATGTGAAGTGATGTTACAAAAATTGCTCTCGGATAAAAAATATTCCAAACCTGTAAATCTAGCTGCTGTCCAAAGCTGAGGCCAATTGAACAAATTCTCTTTGAGTTGTAACTCCTTAAAGTGTCTGCTTCCCAAACAAACTCTTCACACAAATACCTTCAACTGTGTTCAAAGATAACTGAACCAATCAGTGCTTGGAAATTTATGTGTGAATCTTGAAAAAGCCCTTGTATTTTGCAATGCATTCAAGGCTGAGAAAGAATTTTTATTTCGCTCAGTTTTTCCTAAAGCTGGTATGGCAAAATGTGGAAGACAAAAAAGGATTTAAAGGCTAGAGTGGCTGGCCAACAAAAACAAACTAAAGAAAGTGTGCAGAGCAAATATCATGGATGATATTCTAATGGGTCGCGTAACCTTAAGGTTGGAGCCTACAAAAGAGAATGATTTTGTGTGGAGTAGGATTAGGTTGTGGAAAAAGAGAAGTCAAACTCAAAAAGTTTATTTGTGTTTGACACAATGTATTGACTGCAGTTTAATGCGTGTTCTCATAAAGTCTTGGTCACAAAAATTTAATATTGTTACTGGGAATGCGTTCTTGTAATGAGCATGAAAAAGTGCCAAAATGGAGCATCTTCAATGCCACAGTGCTCCTTAATGAGCATGGGCACCCCCCTTTTTTATTTCAAAATTGAAGTTCTCATGTGATGAATATTCAGTGGGCAAAGTTTGAACAAAAATCTATTGTCAGTTTTATTTCAGGGGAATTACCTTAACACAAAATACTGTCATAAAACTTTTGCACAAAACTAAAAACAAGTCAAGTTTTTAAATGGGCTTACCAGGTGCATTTTTATAAGATGAACTTGGGGGTCATCACTGGTTTTAAAAGTTACACGAGTTGTTTTCAACTTCCTGGAAATCATGATTATTATTTTGTTCTTTACATTTTGCTCTATCACCTTCTAGTGAGTCAAAAGATATGCATCTACAACATTAATTTTAATGGCATGTTTGTTTGGCTCAGTCAAATTTGTTCTTGATCTAGTAACAGTGTGCTATCGGTGACATAACTAAAGTAAGCTCCATCCAAGTACACATTTCTTCCAGTAATGAAGTATGCTACTTATTTATTTCAATCTTTGTTTTAAGATTTTGAATGGGGCAGTCACCTACCAAATGTTAAACTTAATTCCAAAACTGAAATGTTTGTTGAATTATATTTGGCTTTAAGGCACAGGCCTGTGAGAGTTCACAAAGAACTGATAAAGTAAATTTTGGCATTCTCTAAAGTTCTCCTGAATATTTCATTCCATCATAATTTTAACAATAAAATGAAATGAAAGTATTATTAGTGAATCCTTAGCTTCATCATTCTGAATGTGTGGGTTTCTACTGGCAAAGAGCAGGAAGGGGACTGGGAATACTTGCAGCCAGCCCCAGCAATTGTATAAACGTAGCTTACCAACTTGCATGTATGAAGATAGAAACAATCTTTAGTCACTTCAATTCACACACTCTCATCCATTTTTAAATGTTTTACTTGTAGAGAATGTAGAAGTTGTGGATGGTAAGGTGACAATTTGCCGAGATGCAGTGAAAGGGAAATGTACAAGGCCTAACTGCAAGTATTACCACCCGGTGGCCAGCCCCACAGCTGGTGCCTCGTCATCAAAGACTTCAAGATAAAACCTATGACGGTTACGGTGAGGCAGAAAAATTCTGGAGAGCAGCTATTTTTGGTACAGTGAAAAATGATGTTACCAGCCATATACTACCAAAATTCTTCAAATTAAGGGGGAACCCCCCACCCATGTTTTCAATTCACTGTTATGTGCTGTTACTAAGCATGCATGCATGCAAAATAATCACACTTACTATGGATTCTTAAAGAATTCTGTACATGTAGAGATGCTTATCAGCTAAAACAGCGTAATAATTAAGACATAACTGTTGCTTAAAGCTTTTTGCTAGGCAAAAAACTGTTGTGTTGTTCCAGAAAATATGTACACCCACCCACTCCCTGCCTCAGAAGATTCCTTGTTTGGTTCAAATTCTTCCCACCCTACTGGAAATTACAATTCGGCGTCATTCTTGACCATTAAAAGTTTTGAAATGGTTGTGGGTGGGGAGAGGGTATCTTTGCCCCTTGGAATTTCCAGTACCTACCCTGGGGTGGGCATGGATATTTTCTGGAACTGTACGTTTGCAAAGTGGCATGGTTTGTGGTGTGCTGGTACAGTTGCTAACACATGGGCATAAATGGCAAGTACTGGTAACAGCTGTACCTTCTTACAGTGTATAGAAAAGTTGCACTGCAAGTTGAAAAGCATTATCTTGCTGTGCACATTACCACTTACGTTCAAGTTGTGGCAAAATGTTGTCATACAGGGTTGATGTGAGAATTCAGTGTCACAACTTTCAGTATTTGGTAGGCCTTTACTCAAGTTTTTTTTTCCATTTTTGAAAACTAGCTGTAAATTCTGGTTGGGATGTCGGTGGAACACAACTTTTTGGGTCAGTCCACCAGAGAATTTCTGAGAGGAATGGACAAGATCTTCTGAAACAGTAGTCCTGTTTCCTCCTGGCTTTTGTTCCAATGCAAATTTGGGTTCAACTTACGACTTTGAACCGCTAGTAAGTCTTTCACTTTCATGGTCTTGTGTAATTCTTTCGGGAACTTAAAATTAAGTCAAACAGGAATGTTTTGAAAATGGAAATCAACTCCAACTTTTTCGCTTGGAACGAAACAATTCTGGTGCATGACAAGTTAGGAAAATGTTACTTGACTTATTACCAGTACTCAATTTGACTTTTTACCATAACTTCACAAATTCTCGGATCCACTTGGCTATCGCCTCGTGGATCCACAGCTACTTTGACAATGTTATGACAAAATTCATGATCAATAACAGGACAGACGCATGAGAAACTGATGTCAATTTGTTAAATTTTGAGTGCAGACAGAGAGAGAGAGAGGGCGAGGGGGGAGAGGAGTCAGAGATCAAGACTCACTGCAGTGACTAATTTATGCCCAGAAGTTAGCTTCTGAACCAGCTATGCTAGGTTTTAAATGGCTGTTTCCGCTGTGGTCATATATGTTTGACATGTTCTTTATCATATATTTCACCTCTTGACAAAATGCATTTAATTATTTTATGTTTAGTTAATCAGTTTGAGTTAGTTTTCTTTCCCTCAGAGAAAAAAGTAATAAGCTAATAATTACAATTCAATCTACAAGCATGGATGTTTTGTCCTTGTATTGGACCATTTTGAATTTGTATTTGAATCAGTTAAGCCATTGCTGGGCTTGTGAATTCCAGTGGCTATTCTTAAAGGCCATGTTTGCATTCTGAGTAATGGACTGGAATTAGCTTGCAGCTGAGGCTAAGTGGGGAGTTTTTTTAAATTCAAATTATATTAATCTGTTATTAATGATCTTTCCCTACATGAGCCTCCATTGCATGCTAGTCCCAGTCCACTACCAAGAGTGTGAATTGATGCCTTCCTAGTGCTCACACTGATACTCAAGTGCTTGCATAAGCCTTTCCTCTGCTGATTTGTCGCAATGGCTTGGGTTTTCTCGCTGGGCTTTGGGTGTGTGCAATGGAAGTTCATCTTTTGTGCTGCCTGCTGAGCAGTGATTGCCCCTTTGCACCTGTCCATTTGCCACTCTGTAGTTATTGCGGTCATCTGTTACAAGCATTTGAGCATAAATCACCACATTATGTGCTTTTCAGCAAATTTTAACCATGGATGGCCATGATGCATGTATATTCCTGGTCTAGCCATGTTATATTACTCATCCCGCTATAAATTTGCAAGCCCAGTCAACTAAGTGATTTATACAGCAGGGTTGTCAAAATAAGCCGGCAACCGGCGCATTTCACCGGGTATTTTGAATACTGTGCCGAGTACTCAGAATGTTAGGTCAGTTCTGAGCGTGATATTGGAGAAATAAAATGGAAATAGCTCCCTATTTTTTGGATGGAACCTGCTACTCAAAAACCTACAGACAACCCTGATTCAGTTTTTATTTCTCTTTGATCTTTTGCCAACACTGTATTATTTATTTTGTCAATTTATGGGGTGACACATCAACATGCTTAAATTTGCATGTTCTGTTGTGTAGATTTGCCATCAAAAATTGCACATGAAGCATCTCTATAAATGATGACATTTTCATCTTAGAAAAATGTTTCACAATATTGTTCATGTTTATTTTTACACATAATGATGGATGGAAAGTACTTTGACTAAAGTACAGTGCAAAAAGTACTTTTTTTACTACAGAATGAAGGAACAGAAACTGGTTTTCTGATTTTTTTTACAAAATAAATGTTTTATGTCATTCTTGTGAATGAAAGTTAAAAGGTCAAAAAACAAAATGAGAGAAGAATTTTCTATGCTGCTGTTTCTGTACAGTAGAGTTATGGAAATTAACTATACCACAGCTATTTCAAAAAAAAGTTGTTGTGATTGAACTTTCAAGACAGCATATTTTTTCCCAAGGGTAGCTTGCGATGGAAAGATCAGTGTGCAGAAAGTTCTTCCTTTAGGTTGTTCAGATGGTATGAAGTTTGCTTTGTGACTGTTTCAAGTAAAATGCTTACAGTTAACTACGTATATGGATCCCATTCAAATGAATCATCTTGACACCAGAATTGTGACCACGTTGTAGGTTTGATTTACAATACCACCGTTTTCGTTGATACGCGACTTTCAAAAACAAAACACCCACGGAAACGTTTCCAAAATTTCCGTCAATCATACATGTCATCAACAGATCGGATGGAAATCCATCAATCTCAGCCCGCTAGCATGATGTAAAGAAGGCCTGAAGGTCACACTAGTGGCTGTGATTGGTGGATTTCGATCCGATCTGTCGATAACACGCAAGACTGACGAAAATTTTGGAAACGTTTCCATGGGTGTTTTGTTTTCCAAAGTCACGTATCAACGAAAATGGTGGTAAGTCACTTAACCCTTTCAGTGCCAAGGACGTACTTATAGATTTTACTCTAACGCCAGACGATTTTACTCGTCAAAGGGAAACCCCTTGGCACTGAAGGGGTTAATTATGTAAGCCTGTGGTTTGTTACAGTCACAAGCAAGTTTAATGTCACCTTTTTAGGCCCTTGGACTCTCGACTCTGTTTTAATCCATGTAGAGTTTCCATTTTTACAAAGTTAGTTTCCCTTTAACAGCTGCACACTTCTGACGTGCATTAATTTTGTTTCTCTTATCACCGATAAAAGTTCAGAATAAATAAGCATCGTTTCCTTTGCAACTAGTTGTTAGAGTTGCCACAGTTGCTTTCCCCCTCCGTGGCAACTCTGATTTTAAGTGGTTGTGAATGAGCAAGCTTTCACTCACTAGTAGAGAAATCTCCAGAAGCAAAAACAAAGCAGTAATATTGCAGATTATTTTTCAGTGAGCAACTCCAGTTATTTTTTTTCCACATTACATACAATTATGCTTGAGGAGTCTACCAGGCAACTTTTTTGTTAAATAGCTGTGAAACACATGTAAGTAAAGTGTTTGTACAACTTGGAACTGACATATCAGCTGGCCTGTTTTTTGCTTGTCTTTTATTTTCCTGCAAATGTGTAAGAATCCAAACCGTTGAAGGAGATATTTGATTTTATCATTCAAACAGCAGTGACTCGTTGATTCACACAGTTAATACATTCAAATATCTCCTTCACAGGTTAAAGCCATGGAAATGTTTTAGGAAAGGAGGGATGAAGAGAATTTATTTTTGTATCCCTGTGCTAAGAGAAAAATAGCAGCAAAGCTATCAAGCAGCTTATTATATTGCTGGCAATAGTTTAATGCTTTAATCCATTTTAATGTTAAATTATATTATTGTAAAATGTATTCATTATATAAAGAGTCCCAGAGGTGTAAAGTTCGGTGCATGCCAAAAATTAAGAAGATTAAAGTAAGATATTAATATTTTATAATATTTATTTAAAATTCAAATTTTGTTCACTTAATTTACATTGAGTCTAGAATAGAGTTTAGAACGAATGATTCGGGCACAACAAATACAAGGAAGGTTGCTGTGGTCCTTGCTAAAGTAAAAAAAGAAAATAATTCTGTTGTGACTCATAGATGTCAACATATTTAGGACATTTAAGGTGGCAAAATACTAGATGTGAAAACCCTCAACAAGGTGAGAGTTTGCTGAAAAATAACCAACGAAGCCAAAATTTGTTGCTCAAAGTAGACAGTGCTCTACTTTTCGTAACAACTTTCTTCAACCCACAACAAATGTTTTTGTTGCATGACAAGACGATCCTGGAAGGTGAAAAAATGTGAAACATCAACCCAAAACTTGCAACAAAACAATGTCGTGTGTCAAGTTGAGGGTCTTTGTGTCTTGTATCTTGCCACTTTTAAGAAAAGAAGAGTTTTTGTTTTCTTGTCGCTGATGTCCCGCTGGGTTGCAGTGATGGGAAAACTTGTCCTCATTGCAAGCTAAGTTATAGTCAACCTTGCTCAAGATGACTCTACCTAGATAGCAATATGAAATCAAAGAAAGCATAGAGCTTAGTCATTCACTTTTGGAATTATACTTTATATGAATGATTTAATGTTGAAGACAAATTTAAGATTTGTTAAATTATTTTAGATTATTGTTTCTCTTTCTTTAGGCAGCACAGATTTTTAACAGGCTTTATTTCATCCTTATTTATATTAAGGTTAATAAGTACATGCCCTGGTGGTTGTATGACACTGTTGTGTTTCTTGGGACAAATAAACTCTTTTTTCATCATCTTGAACCACTGTTGATCAATTTGTTCACTTCCCTATTTAATACCTCTGCGCAATGTTTCGATAGAAAGGTGCTGCTTAGTGAGTGCATAACAATTAAAGGACTGACAACTTGGTCAAAACACTTGATTATCACAGTGCTGGTGCCTTTCTCCACCCAGGTTTATCAATAGGCATTGGCCAATGTAATGCCAGAAGGGGTGGGGGAACCTTGTGACGTCCAAACACTACTTCCAAGGAGAGAAAAAATACTTCTAGTTGCTTTTTTAATACAGAAACTGAGAACTTAACGCTGCAGGGGGGGAGGGGGGGTAACCTGCTTAACGCTGCAGGGGGGGATAACCCTGCAATGGACGAATCTCCCATTCAGGGGGAAGTAGGATCAGTCGATCAATCAACCAACAACTTTATTATTAACGTGTCAAAGGTATCTAGCCGATAGGAAATATCCCTCTACTAATTGGGGACACTTAATAATAAACTTGTAAACAACTCTTCACATGCTACAGAAACTGGAATAAGCTCTGGCTTAATGGGCCACTTGGTTTGTACACTCTTCTCCAAGCCATACCAATTCTGCTTTACTCTCATCTAACACTCTCTTTCCAACAGAGCACAAAGAGATGAAATTACATCCAAAAAAGAATCATGATCCCTTAGGTGATCCTTCTAATAACATGCTCTGGCCAAACTTGCTTTCTGCATTGCCATGTTTCTTCAAATCAAACATGAGAACATTCCATGATTGTCTTTTTTTCCAAAAACAAAACATTTATTTGATAACTTGTCTAACAAGAAGTGTTATATCTAACCCAAATCATTACATTAGATACATCACCTAAGTATAGCTGCCCTTTTTTTGCTAGTCCCTATGGTTATTTGGGGCAGCTAGTACTCCTCTACATTTTTGTTAATTTATTTTGTTTATTGAGTATAAGTGTTGTCAGTACTATGTTGTTGGAAAAACAATCTGAGTTGGTAAGCTACTGGTATATAATATAAATACTGCTAATATATCTTATATTATCGCCTTAAACATCATTGATTAGGCTGCTTCAAGAGTTTGACAAGTGTACGTGGTCTCAAATATTATGTTAAAGGGGCATTGTCACACTATTTGGGAACTTTATAAAAAGCTAGAAGGCATCTTTGCATCAATTGAATTCCAAAACTAATGATCTAGTTTTGTTATTGAAGACTATTTGAAGGCACTGAAACTGTTTCTTGTCGCCTGTCGCTACAGATGGCATGGATGGAAATGGATTGAAATATTTGAAAAAAATGGCCAGTTTTTTCAAGTTTTGATGCTACATGTTCCAAAAATCCTCAAGAATTTGTTATGGTTAGCCCTCTCTGATAAAGTTCATTTGATATCTTCATCGTAGCTTTGCAGAAGCAATTTGTTTATGATTAAAGCCTCAAAGTAATGATTTTAGCACAGAATTGACCTAAAACAGCAAAATCCTTGTGACACTGCTCCTTTAAGAACTGTACAAGTTTATACCTTTGATTTTGATTTGTTTCAGTTGTGCCTGTGCCTGTGCCTGTGCCTGTGTCTACTGGAATCTTTTCATGCCCAAAACATTATTTCTTTACATCATGCTATAATAATACTCCTATTATGTATTTTTACAGCCAACCCCTTTGCACAAAACTTGGTGCATTCTTTATTTTAACCCATTGACTCCTGTGCTACCATAACCACCCGTGGCAAGCCTTGGCCTTTTTTCACTTATAACGTCATTACTGAACAACTTCTGCAGGAGGAAAAGATCTTTCTAATGATACCCAGGTCAGAGTGATTGACTCAATGGAGCCTGAAATATGTACGAAAATGCTCAGAAATTTGAGTGAAAAACTCAGAGCAAAATTTCCTTCCACTACACGTGGCTACTCCATGGTAAAAATTGCCTGTCTTGATGATGCTTTCTCAGAAGGTTTTTAATGGGAAGCAAGCCCAGTAGAAGATCAATCACAACAGCAAAAAGACAAGGAAAGGAGAAAAAGAATTTAAGGCAAAATTTAAAAAAAAAACCTGAAAAGCCTAAAAGACATATGTCACTTTCTCGTCCAAACACCATCAACATTTTGATTTCTGCACATGCCTGAGCAAAAAAGTTGTGAAGCACAACGCTAGTGGAAAGATAGGCATGCTGTCATGTTGCAAATGCCTTTTTAAGTGGATTGGAGCCAATTTAGCCCATATCTACCCTGAAAATCACCAAAATGTCCAAAACAAAATCCATTTTTGGCTGAAAGCTCTGGGAGTCAATGGGTTAAATAATAAACCTAAAAGTATTTTAGACCTCCTACCCAGTCAATAAGCAGCTAAAATGATATTATATGAAGGGGATTAGATATTTTCTGGGCAACAGTATCAATACTGTTTCAATACAAGTTTACGTTGTTAAGTCAGTCAGTGACTTTCTTGTAAGTGATATGCAGATGTTTTTGAAGATCAGTCTTGGTTGTTTGCATGAAACATTCCATCTCCAGTGTATCTGCATCCTTCAATTTATATCTTCTCTCAACCTAAAGACATTGGCAACCAATTTATTGCCTTAATCTACTTATCAGGATTGTCA